>OZ007520.1:4406387-4698079 GCA_963931895.1 Eupithecia pulchellata | reverse complement strand
GTCATTACTTATATCAGGATCTCTATACTGGTAGAGGACATCTTTTTCCTCCTTCAAGATTTTTCTGTTGTTCCTACGGTGTAAATGAAGATAAATTATTAGTACACAGGAATCAAATGTATGTATATTGTTAATGACGTTTACAAAAGATAATAAGTTTAAGTGGTCTAACCTCAGAAAAATGCTCAGGATCTTTTGTTTTTTTGAGCATCAATCTTTTTTTTAGCCGCCAGTTTCTTTGCACGCTTTTTTTGTCGTTTCTGCAATTTAGAAATCTTATAGAGTTTCTGATGCCGGTTGAATAATCACAAGTCATAGGTTTGCAGTTCGTGACGTTTCTCTTGACCTACACTTACTAACCTCACACTCCTTCGAGCACTTCGAACATAAATGGCCATCCTTCCCTTTCCCTCTGGCTTCCTTCTTATTTGCCAGCTTCTTTCGTAAACGCATTTTGAGTCGTTCCTGTCGCATAATATAGTAATTATTTATCTAATTGCCTGCCAAACCATCGATTTGGCCTTATGCACTTTCCTCGATAATTGACTGACCTTAGAAATCTCAGAGTCCTTAGCGGACGCTTGTCTTTCATATTTGTCAGCCATTTTTTTCAACAGACGAATTTCTTTTGCTCCTGCGTCCAAAATTCGGTAATCTCCGGAAATTGGCTGGTTAATTTGATTTTTTCTTCTTCAGTCAGCGGCTGGGACCTGAAGTAGAAAACCAACGTCATAAGTAGATCAGGCAGCGCGTATTTAATAATCGGAGCGTTAGCTATCAGTGAGTGAAAATACTAACGAGTTCTTAGCATGAGAAGCTTACTATGGCGAAAACAATAAATAAATAAAATAAATAAATTATGTCGGACAATCCACACAGTATCATCTAGCCCCAAGTTAAGTAGAAATTGTGGTATTGGTACTAGATGACTGCTTAATACAATATATTTTATAGAAATATATTATTTTATACATAGAAAACGACTAGAATACCCGGAACAAATTAATATCTGCAGGTTGTACAAACGCCTGTCCTGAGACGGGAATAGAACCCGCAAACTCTGCGTCGCAAGTCGCGCCACAGAGGACGTCAAAATACTTTTCGTAATAAGCAATAATACAAGGTATTCCTTATGTTCTTTCGTGTAATTAATGATGTTCATTTAGTTGGTGGTTTGATAAAGTAAATATAAAATACTAGCGGTTCGCCCCGGTTTCGTACGGGTATTTAACAAAAATTCAATTTTTTATACGGAACCCTAACATTTTTGAAATAACCTATGTTCATTACGGAAAATTTATTATTCTAATGGTGAAAGAATTTTTCAAATCGGTCCAGTAGTTTTGGAGCCTATTCAATTCAAACAAACAAACAATCAAATATTTCCTCTTTATAACATTAGTATAGAGAAGTTTCTTAGTAGTCCACTTTTAAACGAACAATATTGACGGATTACTTCAGATCGGTTAAAACTAGGAACGATTTAGATGAAAACGTTTGATGGTCGCTGCGAATGGTAGGTACGCCCCATAATACTGGTCCACCCCCACCTTTAGGTAGCAAGAAACGCTGCTACGTCATATTTTAAAGAGTAAATCTGACTTACCAATTTATTTTCATTGGTTTCGGGAACATTTTAATCCATTCTTTGTCATTCATGTTGAAAGGTTTTTGGTTGATCACCTGGAAATACACAGAGCTATTACGACTAATGTTTATTTTGACGGCCATGATGCACTCCTTACTTATTCGGGGATTTAACAATCTGTGCACCACCGTTTTGATAACTAGAGGTAGATATTCGGTTCAGATGGCTAATCAATATGGAAGAAGTACTGGTAAGTATGGGAAGGACTATTAAATGAGTGTCACTACTAAATTTACAAATTAAAATGAATATCAATCAATAACAAGGACTCCATTTTTTGCGAGGCTTTTTTCTCAGGTACTCGTAAATATAGATTACCTTAAACGATACCGTGTTATCTCCAACGTTTTGCAGTGTGAGTATTTCGTGCTCTCAATTAACGAATCTCTTCTTAACACACCTATTTATTTCACAAGGTTTTACAAAACATCTATTATTTAACGCGTCAGCACAGTAAATCCATTTGTAGACGCAGTCCGGAGTCTGCGCATTTGCACGTAGCTCACAGATTACAAAATGGGATGGCGATGAACGAAGGATCAGGAAGTTTCCCCTAATCATTCGCCATTCCCCGCGCGTAGGACTGGAGTACCCTTCATTTAAAAATAAAAAAGAAACCTAGATCTGATAATGGTACATAATTGTGTGGTTACAAAAAAAAATCTACGTGTATCTACAGTTTGGAACAGAGTATTAACAGCTTGAAGTGCTTGGATTTAGATGGGAGAATAGTGTATAACATCCGAATACAATCCTAATTTTTTTTATTCACAGATGGGGATGGACCTCGTTACCCATATTATGGTAAAATTTGATATGAAAATTATGGAGAAGGAATTGAAATTTATGTTGATATGAAAAATATTTTGACTCACATTCTTAAACCGCGGGCTATTGATTAAATATTCAACACTGTGTGCTAATTTTCTAAAACATTGTATCGTTTGGCTTTTTCCTTGTTAACAGATTGTTAGTTTAACAGTTTAAAACTAATTTAGATTAAAAAGATTCATTATGAACCTGTACTGCTAAAATAAACATTTTAAGGAGAAAATAAAGTAGATCCGATTACGCGCCATAAATAAATACGAACTGCAACTTACTTCGTTGTTTACTTCCAGTCGACGACGCACGAAATGTAACTCATCCTACGCAGTCAAGCACTACCTATAAAATAAGAAATATAATAAATAAGAAAACTGGAAATAAATAACATGACCACTGCTTTAAAAACAGCGTGTTTACTCTTATGCGCTTTTATCCTACTAATATTATAAACGCTAAAGTTTGTAAGTATGGGATGGATGTTTGTTACTCTTTCACTCAAAAACTACTAAACGGATTTTGATTAAACTTGTTACACAGGTAGTTTATGGTCTGGAATAACATGTGGGCCACTTTTTATCCCGAAAATCCCACGGGATCGGGAGTTACACGTGAAACCGCTGGCACGCACATAGTTAAACAATAAATGTGACTTGGGGTCGCTTCTGTTTGGCATTGATGAGGTAATCCATATACTAACTAATGTTTGTGTAACTAAAGTAATGTAAAGTTAGATGGATTAGTTATCTTTAGATTGTATTTGCAATAGTTTGCAGTTAGCTCGACTGTTTCAATTTTAATACAACTAGTATTAGCGTGTTTTTGCTCATTAATTTTATTTTTATATTTCAGTATCGATGGGTATCAAATGAAAGGTATAGGTTTGTACATCTCATAACAGTTCGAAATTACGGTATGTTGTATTTTTAAAAGTATATTTAAAAAAAAATTACATTTTCTCCAGCTGCGAAGATTACGGAGCGATCCATCAGAAATGTACTAGGCGTTTGTAGATATCCAATTAACATATACAGAAAAACACAGGAAAGTCTGTGGGGTATCAAATGAAAGGTTTTTTTCTTGATAACATTGATTATTTTAATCGAATTGGAGCCCATGCTGACTAGATCTGGACTGTTTGACCGCCCCCCTCCCCTTGACAAATAAATCCCTTGCCACCCTACGATTAATAATTTATCGATACTAATACTCGTATTAGGTAGGTATAAACAGGAAAGATTTGATTGTTTGTTTGTTTGAATTGAACAGGCTCCGAAACTACTGGAGTTATTTGAAAATTCTTTCTCCCTTAGAATCCTAAATTTTCCGTGGTGAACATAGGCTATCGAATATTTTCAAAAAAGTTAGGGTTCCGTATGAAAAATTTAATTTTTGTAATATACCCGTGCGAAGCCGGAGCGGTCCGCTAGTTATATATATTATACCTTAAATAAATCTTTGATGTGTTGTCACTTTCACGATCTACCATATTATCTTCGTGATATCTGAAGCCGTACTTATACTTTCTTATAAAAGAATAGCCGAGGGAATAAAGAAACACGTTCTGCCTAAAACTTTCTGTGTTCGAAAGATATGCTGCGTCAACTTATCACTAACTTATGTAACTACGCTCACCGGCGAAATTTTCTAAGGTCCCGGTATTAGGGTAGAAACAATGGAATTAATAAATAATGCTGGCCAATCCCCACAGCATCACCTAGCCCTAAGCTAAGCAGATGTGTTATGCGTTCTAGATAACTGATATGTATTCATAATACTATATAATATTAAAAAGATGGATATTTTTTATAGACATAGAAAACTACATAACACCCTGAACAAATATCCCGAGGCGGGGAACCCGCAACCTCCTGAGTCGCAGGCGGACCTTTGCCCACACCGCCACGGAGGTAGTCAAATGTAAGTTAAGGCGCTGCCATACGACAGACATCGTAAAACGACCACTTTTTCGTCGCACAGTTAGGCTTACTGCGACATATTACAAGCCCAAAAAAAATACAGTTTATAGTCAAGTGTATGGACAAAAGACTTATACAAAAATATTTCATAAAAACCATCTAGAAACTTGAAAAAAATATCGCAAGAAAGAACACGAAAATATTTTTTCGTCTCGAAATTCTCAATATTTTGAGTGATAACATTTTATAATTTTGTTACTGTAAGAAAGGTAATTTTATCATCTAGAGAATTATGTATAAAAATTTTAATTTACTGGTGTATTTACTTTTAAAATAAATTAAAACCGATAAATAATGTTGACATTGTCGAACAAGAGATTCAACTAAATCAAACGCATCACCATTTTCAACTTTATTTGTCAAGCGCTACGAACTACTAAATAATACTACTTATACCTAAATATTGTCTTTAGATAGGGCCTTAATACCTTTATTAACAAAGAAAACAACAACTATATAAACAAAAGATAACTATTATTTATAGTTGAAACAATTGAACTAATAGCTGTTGTAAACCATCTACAGTAACACGACTGATCCATATCAGTACCAGTAGGACCTGTACCAGTAGGTACCAGTACCAGAAGCGTCTCCATGACGCTGGCTGCAATGATCTGTATCTTCGTGACGTAGCGACAAATTAAAATAAGCGTCACTTTTCGCCTTCTATTCCTCATCAGTTTAGATTACGTCCGGTCCACTGCTTAACATGCCAACTAAATACAAGGAAAAAAGAAAGAAAGACATTTATTTTTACTTATTTAAAACAAAAGAAGATTAAAACAAAAACGGAAGTAAGAAAAAATCAAATAAAGATCAGCCACCTCAGCATTCGGCTGGGCTTAATGCTACGCTGGTTTTCAGGTGCAGCCCGGACATGGAGTGATGGTTTCTACAATAATTAATATATACAAACAAGTGGACAAACACGACTAAAAGAATTTACATGACATACGAAGACATAAAGCAAATATCAACATAACACATCACACACGTACACATATTATGGGGAATGTTCCGAATCACCACGCTTTAAGGTGATCACAGTGGAGTTGTAAAATATACACTACTAGCGGTCCGCCCCGGCTTCGCACGGGTTTTAAACAAAAAATTCAGAAATTATACACTCTAACACGATGGGTTTCACAGTTTTCACACGGATCCCTTACTTTTGTTAACAGCATTGGGGTTTGTGACATTGACTAGACACTCCATAACTGACACTGGCCGTAGAAAAAAAGCAAGCACCGTGCTCTATATATTCAACCTCTTTTTCTATTATGACGCGCCATTATAGAAAAAGAGGTTGACTAGACAACGCACGGTTCAATTATTGAATTTTTCATGCGGATTCCTAACTTTTTTGAAAATAATATATAGCCTATGTTCATCACGGAAAATTTAGGATTCTAATGGTGAAAGTATTTTTCAAATTGGTCCAGTAGTTTCGGAGCCTGTTCAATTCAAACAAACAAACATACAAACAATCAAATCTTTCCTCTTTATAATGTTAGTATAGATATAGATTAGCAGCCCGTTCGCACGGGTAGGTACTCAACAAAAATTTAAAAATTATAAATTTTTACACACTTAGTTTTGCCTAATGTGTGATAATGTAGAATTCTAAAGGTGAAAGATTTTTTGAAATCAGTCTAGTAGTTCCGTAGTCTATATTCAATTGTAACAAATAAACAAACAATCTTGTGTCCATAATATAATCTTTATAAATGAATACTATTTTTGTTAATTGCTGTAGTATAGTTACTACAGCACAGTCGCAACCTCCTACGTAACGGGAATCAAAAAAGGGGAGATTCCCGCCTCGGGACAAACTTTAACTGGATTGTGGCTAACTGTATGAATTTTCACAATACGAAATGGAAAAAGTTTTCGTTTACTCCCACTACCTTGCCAGTAAGTAGGTACAGCTAAAATGACTTTAAAATGCAAAAAATCACTCAAAGTTATTCGAAAACTACAAACGAGTTTCTAAGAAACTATTTGAGCACTTTCATTCGTCTCGACGAAAGGAATCGCTCTCAGTATCTCGTAGGGGTGCAAAGCAAGCAAGGTGCTAAAATTAGAGAAGCCAACGAAAACTTTTATAGTTATGCAAAACTCACCACCTACACCAAAACTCAATAAATAATGCTGGCCCAAACCAAAGCAGAGCTTGTGTTATGGGAAGTAGATGACTGATATGCGGTACGTCACGACTTAGGAGGTTGCGGGTTTGATTCTCGTCTCGGGACAGCTGTTAATACGATATATTTGTTCCTGGTTTTCAGGCCAGACAGCGGGAGTAAACGAAAACTTTTTTCATTAGCTATTGTAAAACTCATACTAGGCACAAAGATGCAAAATGTTTCGGAAATGCTACGGTGTCTATGAATTTAAATCTGTTACAATCCAGTTGCTGCTTATATTCGGAAAGCTGCTTAGAGACTTGCTCAAGAAAACTTTATCTCAGAGTTTTAAGTGCTCGGCGATAAACGGGAACTAAACGTGAATATACAGTGACATAAACAAAAGGAGGTTAGACCTGAGAAATTACTGTTTTCTATGGAGAGCATAAACATTTATGAGTAACACAATTTTGTGTGTTAGGACACAATAAGGACATTGTGAAAACTATACCTACGTAGCCTTAATATCTAAAAATACATAAATAACTCAAAAAGTTTAAGAATTGAAAGCGACCGACACATGAAATGAGTGTTTTTAGTTTTTATTTTAAGTGTTATTGAAATTTAAATCTCTGCCACAATACCTAATACGTTCAGGATATTTTTTTATATTACTGTCGAAATAAAAATATATGAGCATACAAAACCGAAATAATATACAGGTTGTTCTTTAGAACGTTTATCAGAATGGTAACTGGATTTAAACAATTTTAGACGATACCTAATACTTTTATATACTTTCAAAAGTTTAAATGAATTAAATAAAGCAGCTACGGGCATGCGAAGCGTAGAAAAGTGAAAATAAAAACTTGTGAGTTCCACTTTGCATGGAATGAAGTAAAAGCAATTGTGATCTTCCAATTCACTTAAAATAGCTCCTGTTCAAATCCATTTCAACGATATGTCATATTATGTAAGAAAACTCTTTGAAATTCATAAAAAAGCGTTTTTTTCACAGGTGGAGTTTTTTACAATTCTTCGTGCTATAAAAGTGTTTAGTACATAAGTACCAATATTTTGTATTCTAGAAAGTAACGTCTGGCATATTCACAAAATTTTTAAAAAAGAATAAGTAATTCCCACGCCAAGCTCAAACTTTAAACCAAAATTTGAAGACACGATTGCCGAGTTGCTTCTTATTCTTCACATAATATCGACGTTTATGGGGGACGGAAAATTTATATTCTCAGAAGTCCCAAATCAACATTAATCAGCTTGTTGCCTCTGTGAATGACGGAATTCTGTCCAAGTTTGATAACGACCCAAATACCAGCATAACAAAAGTAGCATCACTGAGGTTGATTTTGGAGAGTTTGGCCCATTCTAAGAAACCGAATGTCTCACGTGCAAAAAAGGTTTCTGCCTGCCATGTTTTAATGAATGTCATTGAATGTCTTCTTGTCAACTCTCATAGAAATGTAACTTCAACTTTGAAACTCATTTTCATAAAAAAAAAAATAAAAAAAATTCGTCACGTCCATCGTGTTTTATTTTACCAAATTACCTATCAATACGTCCCCCGAAATTCAACCTCTTAGCTCTAGCGTTCAGTGCCTGACATCTCATGCATTTGAAACAGAGCTATGAACTATATGTAGTGCACGGACTTCACAGCTTACTCCAAAATGCACTAAATGTAGTGCATGGACTGGACAGCGAACGTGTTAAATAAAATAAAATAAAAGTAGAATGTAAAAGCAAAGTAAATTATCTTATTTCGATAGAATCATGGAATTGCCTACTTTACAATGCAACCTAACGTATATTTAGTCAATAACTTATTACCATTATACACTCGAGAGCAATGAATCCGGGTCACTCAAAGAATCCAAAAAATCTTGGAAAGTAAGAATGCTAGGTTAATGCAATAAATTGTATTTAATAGACAATTTAATACTCCTTAAATGAAAGTTAAAAAAATATGAGTCACCATACATTTTATTTACACAAAATAACATAAAGAAAAAAAACTGCTGATCTCTCCTTAAAACAAAAATAGGAAACATGAAATTTTTGAACTTTATGACATTCATTGCTCTCGAGTGTACTTACAAGATAAGTAGATAGACGAGTCAGACTATAACCATAAATTACTATCGAATTAAAAATAAAGTGTTTCATTTCAATCTTTTGTATACTCGTACTACTGGAAGAAGTGAAAAAGAAACCACACATTTATATATAACTTATGAGTAAATTACTTTAAAGTTTGTTCTATTTTTCAATTCAGTAATAAAAACATTAAACCATAGACATAAAATATTATAAAAGAATAGACAACCCTATAATTAAAACATGATTTTCAGCAATGATAATGCTAAAACAAGATTGTAACCGTCTAGAAAAAGGTGCAACAGCTTATCCTAAAGACAGATGCTTCATGCTTTCAGGATCAGAAAAGACTGGCGGAGCCAGCTTATCGTCTGTCTTATACTCTATTTACTGAAACTTACTATATTTATTATTTTTATACTCTTCTTACTATATTTATTGTGCAAAAAGCCTTAATAAAATATATAACATTATCTAGACGATAACTAACTCTATCTCTCTTTCTATCGACCTAACAAGGTAAAGGTTTCTTGTTCGCTTCTTTACTTTACCTTATAAAGATTGAAGTGAACAATGAATAAAAGTGATTACTTTATTGCCCAGTAATACTTATATGTTTTTTGTGACCTGTTCAAGAGTCCTATAAGGTCTAAAGGAAATAAAGCAGTTTGATTGATACTAGATGGCTAGTACTTAATATACAATACATTACATAGCGAGAATATACTGGGTAAAACCTTGATTAACAAAGAAAATTACAAATAAAAAAAAACTAATATTTACAATTAAAAAACTGAGCTGACTGCAGACTGTTGCAAACAATCTACTTATAGCTCAACTGATATCTCAATATCAGTCGGAAGAGTCGCCTTGACGCTGGCGGTATTGCCTCGCTGTATGGCAAAATATAAATTTAAATAGATTGTAAAGCTTTTGGTTTTATCATTTTAACTATAATTATGTTCTTTGAGATATAAATAATCTATAAACCGAAAATTCAAATGAATATTTCAAGGCACATTTTAACCAGGTGCCAAGCGCAAAACCTCTTAGACGAATTAAGATTTAATCGGCCTGAGGCTCAAGCGACGATTACCAATTACCTTAGCAACGTTGGCAAATTAAATGAATTCAGTTCTCTACGATTCAGGACCCTCATTACTCAGGTAATTACTCGATCACCTTGTTTCCTGTCGATTCCTTAATCGGTCTCAAGTTTTAGTTGAAAAGTTTGTAGGTGTTTTTTGGTTACTTCTGAATTCAAACTGCGTGGTACTAATACAATACAAAAATGTTTTATTTTATACCAGAAAAATACATTACATAAGACAAATAAAATGGGCTGCCTTATCGCTTAAAAGCGATTTCTTCCAGCCAACCTTTGGATGGAAATAATTATTGTTACTACCAGTCCATGATTTTACTTAGTGAAACTAGGCACCCCTTTGGTTCCATCAATGTGGAATTAGTGGTAAAACCAACAGATCTAAACCGAGAAACGAAGAAAAACCGCCGAATTAAAATTATTTATTTGACTACGAATTCTGTCCTCAAACGAATCTTGGCAGCATGTCGGCGCACGGCCGCCGTTACCGATCGTGTTCGATGATTGATGATTACAGTCGACTTATTATCGAAAAATCATAGGTAATAAATACCTTTGGAATTTCTCCATTAGAAAAATATCTACGTACAGCATTTTAACCCAAACGCATGATAAATCATAGGTGATAGATCGTTCAGCTTATTGAAAGGATGTGAACACGATAGTTAGTAGAGATACAATCTATTATCAGAATAAGGTTGAACCGTTTCAAACTGTAACAGAAGCGGTGTGATACTTTATTCCGCCGACAAACTGCTATACACTGCCGAAAAATTGCTATACAGTTTGGCAGAAAAGCTATAGTGAAATATATTTTGTCTTGAAAAATAAATTAATACAAATTCGACAAAATTTCAACATATTTTAATAATGCGAGAATAATAACCTCTTATAGTAATATTATTGGTCACATAAAATATTTATAATAACAAGCTTACATCTAAAAGTTATAAAAGCAGAAGTTTCCTTTTAGATGCTGCAGTTATATTTAGTTGGGCTGTTTCTACAACAGTCGCTGTCGTTGACATTGCTGACCGTCTTTCTCGCCGCCAACTGCATGCTTGCCAAAACGTCTGTGAAACTTGCTGCGGCGCCTAGTTTAGTCCACAAAATTCTATTCTACGTAAAGCTAAAGATATTGAAAGAAATGGCCTGGATATGTACTTGATGGAGATAGCACATGAAAGAAGTGAAAGCCGTACAGTGACAGATGAAGAAAGATGATTTTCAGTTCACGACAGGAGATTTGAGGAATTTTATCAATGAGGCCTTTTCCAAATAACTACCCTGTTTCCCTTACAACTTACAGATAGCGTGACTTTTTCACGGAGAGGAGCAGATAAGCGCTTGGTATTTCATTTATTTTGGCGCTCACAGGTTAAAAGAGCCCTAAAAGTATCCTCTAAGTCATCATATTACATATATATATATATATTGGCGCTGAGCATTTGCGTGCACGGCCGTAACCGTCAGAGGAACAAATATTTCTGTTGTCAGTTATTTTGGTACGTCTCAATAAAAATGACAATTAAATACCAGAGACAGTTGAGGGGGCGCGGGCGCTCTGATCCGGCTCGATAAACAACTGTCATTGCGTACTCTCGATGCATTAAAGCCCTGTAGACACAGAATAAATTTAATTAAAATAAAAAAACTATTTTTTGCTCGCGACTTTGCACCCGTTTTTTTTCATGGTAAAAAGTAGCCTATTTCTGTCTTCGGCAAACCATCTAAGTAAGATCCTTTCAGTGGTTACGATAACAAACAGACATAATTAATAATTCTTTATCTATACTAATATTATAAAGAGGAAAGATTTGATTGTTTGTTTGTTTGTTTGAATTGAATAGGCTCCGAAACTACTGGACCGAGTTAAAAAATTCTTTCACCATTAGAATCCTTAATTTTCCGTGATGAACATAGGCTATATAATATTTTCAAAAAAGTTAGGGATCCGCATGAAAAATTCAATAATTGAACCGTGGGCTGTATATTTAACCTCTTTTTCTATTATGGCGCGTCAGAATAGAAAAAGAGGTTGTATAGCGCACGGTGCTTGCTTTTTCTCTACGGCCAGTGTCAGTTTTGTAATGTCGAGTCAATGTCAAAAACCCCAATGCTGTTAAAAAAAGTAAAGATCCGTATGAAAACTGTGAAACCCATCGTTTTAGTGTGTATAATTTCTGAAATTTTTGTTTAATACCCGTGCGAAGCCGGGGCGGGCCGCTAGTAAAGAATAAACGGGAAACGACTTCGTAGCAGACCAAAGCGTTGATGGAGGGATGAACTTGGCGAACACTCAAAAGATTGGACCTCAGTGGCGCAGAACAGAAGTGCAGAAGTAGGGAAGGAGCCCTTTGCCTTGCACTAGTACATCACAAGTTAATAAAAAAATATATAATAAGAATAAGTTCGTAGGTATAGGACTTTCAAATGAAATCCTAAATATTTAAAAATTTCTCGATCCCCTCTACCTATCTAGTCTAGTTTTCAGTGACAATTTTATTTTATAACTATTACTTCTATCCTTAATGAATGACACACCCAATGCCAATTATAGTCTTAATATTTCACTAGGTAAAAATTAAAATTAAAAGTCGCAAATAAACGCAATATTAATAATTTCTTGAGTCATCTATATAGTCATCTATCTATATAAATATTATAAAGAGGAAACATTTGATTGTTTGTTTGTTTGAATAGGCTCCGAAAATATTGGACCGATTTGAAAAGTTCTTTCACCATTAGAATCCAACATTTTCCGTGATGAACATAGGCTATAGAACATTTTCAAAAAAGTTAGGGTTCCGTATGAAAAAATCCATTTTTGTTAAACGTCCGTGCGAAACCGGGGCGGACCTCTAGTGCAGATATAATTTAAAAGATTGATTATGAACTAAAATCAGAGCATTAAAAATAATACTTAATCCTAACAACATTACTTAAAAGTTATAAACAATTTTCTATCTACATACAAGTCTGTTATGTAGTTCGTTCGTTTAATTTTCGTGGAAAATGTTTACCATTAAAATAAGCCAACATCAGTCATTTTGCTTTTCAAAAGTAGAAACGCTCAGTTATCTGACTTTTTAATGAACACTGAAAAATGACGGACACTGTTTCGTTAAAGGTGACTTCCCACTGATGCATTCGAGCCAAGTCCGCACCGTTAATCTAAAAACCACCAATCAAATTGATCGGAATGTGAACGCGTATATGAACTAGTTACTACTACTTACTACAGTCCTAAACTGTGATAGGTTAAAGTAATATTTTTATCAAAAAACAATGGTGAGTGAAGCATCCACGTCCTTTCATAGCTCCGATATGATCATGACTGACATAAAAATGAAGAGTCACATAATGGTTGAGCTTATGTTAACTTTATACTTACATTTAATCGTGACAGCAGCGTAATGAATGACAGCGCAGTATAAAATACATATGTACTTAATGAAATACTTATAATTATGAAACAACATATAATTAATTTTTACTTATATAAATAAATAGGTATGAGGTAAGCTTGCTTCAAACTAGCTTTGATATAAAGATTTCTTGGGAGAAATAGTTCTCAGATATTTGTGCTTGTTTTACCTTAATATTAAGTTCTGATGTGTTTAGACCTTAACTCGTCAAAATGACCGAGTATAATATAAAAATGTGTAGTGTAGTTTGGACATCAAATTCAACAATGTTGGTAAATACGCGTTTGTATACTTAAAAAGATACACGAAAATCAATAAAATTCGTGATATTCAGATTCATATTATTATTTACAAAAGAAAATTATAATTCAATTATAAAGCTTTTTGTAAGTTGAAATGAAATAAAAATCCATTGTAAATTAGATTTTTTATTTGTAGTGTCACGAGCGACAGTAGATATACGAGGTGTAAACCTTGCTCAAGGTTACACCCCCTAGAGCTCTTTGCTTGCTACCTATCCTTAAAGTTTCGTTTCATACAAACATGAAAATATTTATCGATAATCTGTATCCTCTCCGGGCCGTGTGGTGCCGGCATAGAATTTCACCACTCCCACTCTTCCCGTGGATGTCGTAAGAGGCGACTAAGGGAAACACACCGGGGGGCGGGCAGCAGCGCCCTCAGCAGAACAACTGCACCGAACTGCGATCCCCAACCCGCATGCCTAGCGTGGGGATTATGGGCAATAACCCCGAGATGAAATAACGCCACCTATGGCGCGCATTAGGGGAGGCATATGTCCAGCAGTGGACTGATATAGGCCGATGTTGTTGTTGTGTATCCTCTCCAGATCCTTGCTTCAAGTTCTTGACATAATGTGTACTAAGTTCTTAGTATAAATAATGTTCACTACTGAACGTGCCCCCCCAAAACAGATGGATGATTTTGGGGATTTTGCCCAACATATATAAATAGATGTCGTTTTACGATTTTTAAAATGCCAATCTATCACAATCAAATCTTTCCTCTTTATAATATTAGTATAGATATAGATAAAGGATCTTGAATAAACGATTAATATTGAGTTGGGTACATACTTCATTACTTTGCTACGAGTTTTAAGAAATGTGTCCTCACGACATTTGTGATGACAGATTGACAAAACCTGCAGATAACTTGTGTGAACTTTATGTTGTGTCAGTGAAATAACAGTAACCCTGTACAGTACAACCTAGATTGACATTTTTATAGGTTTTAGAGACTATCAAATGAATAATGGAGAGGATATTTTTCATCAACCAGAATGCTAATGAAGGCCAGAATGCTGGATGCTGGTCGTTTTGAGAATATTCATATTCAGGGCGTTTTTGTCTATACTATACCTACTAGCGGTCCGCCCCGGCTTCGCACGGGTATTAAACAAAAATTTCAGAAATTGTACACACTAACACGATGGGTTTCACAGTTTTCATACGGATTCCTTACTTTTTTTAGCAGCATTGGGGTTTTTGACATTAACTCGACACTACCTACATAACCGATACTGGCCGTAGAGAAAAAGCAAGCAGCGGAGCCATAACGAAAAAGAGATTGAATATATAGCGCACGTTTTAATTATTGAATTTTTCATGCGGATCCCTAACTTTTTATAAATATCATCCCCAACCCATGATCATCACGGAAAATTTTGGATTCTAATGGTGAATGAATTTTTCTAATCGGTCCAGAAGTTTCGGAGCCTATTCAATACAAACAAAAAAACCAAACAAACAATCAAATCTTTCCTCTTTATAATATTAGTATAGATATATACATATAGACTGCTCGCAATCTGTCCGATATTTTATGTCGTCAATATAAAATACATCTAAATATTACGAGGTTGTCAAGAATTTTAATGCACATTATTGTGCTGTGTGGCATTCTTTCAGTCCTCCCCCCCCCCTCTTGAACGGGGATTACTACGATTGCATCTTCATAGGTACATTGCGAACATATTGAAGTTGAACGAATACGTTTCAGATAATTTACGCATTCGATGAACTGACGTAATCAACTTATTTCCATACACGCTCTGCCAATGAAGAGACAACCAATATTGACATGGTTATAATGTTTTTTAAAACGGTTTTACTTTAAAGGAGGACAGTAAATGATATTCCATTTCCGCATGTCTACATTGAAATTTTCACCAGTTCCTGTTACATTTTTGAAGGGAACGATAATTGGAATTAACTGTGCATGAAATTCTGGTTCATATCTGTTTTTCTCTGTGGAATGTTATTAAATACTTAAATGGTCAGAATATGTGATAATGTCTCAATTCACACGAAATGATAATAATATATATTTTTATTCGATGCTGGTCAATCTACACAACGTCATCTAGCCTCAAGTTAAGCAGAGCTTGTGTTATAGGTACCTACTAGATGACTGGCATACCTACTTAATACAGTATATTACATACGTATATTGATATCTTTACTTTCAAAACGTTCAGAATACCCAAACAAATATCTGCAGATCGTAGGTACATAGATTTATCCCGAGGCGGGAATCGAACGCACAATATTCTGCACCGCAGGCGGACCTTTCCCACCACGCGACAGAGGTTTCCGTTATAATACTCCAGTATCTACAAATTTTGTACTTTGCAATACTTCTACCCGAAGAGCCGTAGGTATCAGCTATATTTTGTACTGATATTGTCTTGTTTCTCTTTTGTCCATAAAGATTTCGTCCGCAAGGTTCAGTTCAATTTCAAAATAATACAAAATTCGCATCGAAACTTTAGTTTATGTCATGTCATTTTTGCACTTTAGCTCGTAGGTGTTTTACCACGACAAATGCCCACTCATCAATTTCCATTCAACTTGTTTTAGGTATACATCGCACACTTCTCACCTCGCCTTTATATCCTTACAGAGTCGCGAGCCCAACAGAACAAATTATGCCATAACTCATTGCCGAAAACCGGGTTATAGGTCCTCGCCAGGTTTACGCCATGTGCCATCACGTTTCAGAAGGTATTGGGAATTTCATGACGGTTTGAAAGCATAAGCAAACACCTGGTTACCTAAACTACTCTATGTTTATGAGAATAGCACGGGTACTCATTATAGTAGGTACTCCTTTATCGACGATACTGAGAGAGGTAATAAATTCATTTCCGTCCATTCAATTAGCACTTAGTTGAATTCAGGTCAGTTCTAAAAAAAAGCGAAACTTACGTTGAGCAGATGGCAAAGACTTTTAACTTGAGTTTGAAAATGTGTACGTCTATACATTTTTTTTTCGCAGTAAATGATGCGGTCCGGTGTGAAATCTAGATAAAAGTGATGAATGGACAGCCTTCTTACGGTGGCCATTCGTCGGTTCTTTTGATGGACGCCTGCAAAATACTAAGGGCTTTATTGTTGTAATCTATTTCGTGAACCTGGCTGAAACCGGTGATTCTATACCCATCGTCGGTTCCATTAAGGATTTACGACTGCGCCAACATTTCTGCTCATTCGGTTCACGAGCATGATAGCTCTCGGCCTCGTCCGGCCAATCATTGTGCACACTGAATTCGAAAATTTGAATGCAACGTGGCGTAGTCTATCAAACGAAGTTATATTTGGCTTGAAATATATTTACGAACTAATTGACTTTAAATGCTTCAGCATCCTTTCAGCATCGATGAATAGAGAAAAATAAAAATATGTATTACGTTCAATGAATAAAATTTATGAAACGTAAGGTTTGGTTTAATAAACGCTAATTTCACTCATCGGGCCTGAAATATTGATGGTTTAAGTTTAAAAATATGGAATAACACAATAGGCTACTTTTTGTCACAGCTATATTCGTGTAGAACCTTGGGCAGGTGCGATTAGATTTTGATGCAGGTTCCATTCTCGCCTTGTGTGTTTGTACGATTGCAAATATTTGTTTCAGATTTCAGATTTCACAAAATTTATTTTAATGGGTTTTCAAAATAAGCACTTAGACAATGTTCTTAGTGTTCTGAGAATGTTCTATGTATAATTTAAAATATATATTGAATTAATTGAAAATTAAGTAAATCAGTCATCTAGTACCCATAACCCAAGGGCTGCTTAGGTTGGGGTTAGAAAATGTGTGGATTTTCCAGCATCATTTATTCATTTATATAAGTAGTAAAAAAATATTATAATAAGCCGAACTCCGTGGAGTAATAATTAAATAAATTATAATAATATTTTTTTGTTATTTTTTGTGAACATTTTAGGTTCATCAGGTTTATCATCTCGCTCAGTATTGTAAAAATTGGTTTATACTCCACGGTGGATAGCAAACCAATTTATAATGCATAGAGTCGTTCCCTGAAAAAAATATGCCATAGTCATCCTACAGCGGAAGCGATGCGGGCTGAATTGCTGATGTCACGTATCTGTATCGTGATGGCGATTACCTAACTATCACCTTTGTCGAATAGTTAGCATCTTATTAAAAAAACAAAAAAAACAAAAAAAATTACAATTATAGAAACTAAATTATAACTGACTATATTAGGTCAATTGTTTCAATTGTAAATACTAGCTCTAATTTAGTTCTATAAAATTATACTTAACTAGCGGCCCGCCCCGGCTTCGCACGGGTATTAAACAAAAATTTCAGAAATTATACACACTAAAACGATAGGTTTCACAGTTTTCTTACGGATCTTTACTTTTTTAACAGTATTAGGGTTTTTGACATTGACTCAACATTCCAAAACTGACACTGGCCGTAGAGAAAAAGCAAGCACCGTGCGCTATACAACCTCTTTTTCTATTCTGACGCGCCATAATAGAAAAAGAGGTTGAATATACAGCCCACGGTTCAATTATTGAATTTTTCATGCGGATCCCTAACTTTTTTGAAAATATTATATAGCCTATGTTCATCACGGAAAATTAAGGATTCTAATGGTGAAAGAATTTTTTAACTCGGTCCAGTAGTTTCGGAGCCTATTCAATTCAAACAAACAAACAAACAAACAAACAAACAAACAAACAAACAAACAAACATACAAACAATCAAATCTTTCCTCTTTATAATATTAGTATAGATATAGATATAGACTAAAACTAAATAAAACGTATATATTGTTGGATCTCACTTTTACTAAGTGAAAGTATATCTCTCCAAAGGACTCAGCTTAATACAGAAGTAGTTCAAAGGTGTACCTTTGAGCAAAAGCCTCTGTGCAAGTAGACCTGCTCGTAGATCGGAGGATTTTCACTTCAATATAAAATGAAAATCAAAGTGCTTTATTCCCTTTAGACCTTACAGGACTCTTGGACATATACGAGCGGATTACTCAGGGTATCGCATTCACTGCCCCCTTACTGCCCCGTTGCGTAGACAGACAGACTGACATGTACGTATTGGTCATGAACAGGACAGGTATCTGTCATCTATGAATGTCATGAATTGGTACACTTACACTCAGAGGTGTTTTATTAGTACACTGTAGGTGTACTATAGTTCGACCGAAACCGCTGTACCGCTCCCTAAGAAAGTGCGGCGAAGTGGGGGCCGAGGAAAAAAGAGCAAGAATACACATG
Organism: Eupithecia pulchellata; assembly: GCA_963931895.1. Lineage (NCBI taxonomy): Eukaryota > Metazoa > Arthropoda > Insecta > Lepidoptera > Geometridae > Eupithecia > Eupithecia pulchellata. The sequence continues at coordinate 4,679,283 of OZ007520.1, read as the reverse complement.
AGATCGATATTGTCGGATATATCTTACGATATCGTACCAATATAAACAATATTTTTGTTTTATATATTATATCGATATGTTTATATTTTTTTATAACTAAATTATCTACAGATATTCTGACAGAGCTTCTGCTTCAACTTCATCTTCCGTTTCGCCATCGGAATTTGAATCAGAGTCGTTCTGCAAATTTATAATTAATGGATCGATAATAATATCAAATCTACTATCGCGATTCCAGTAATTGTTTTCATTTTTTTGGACATGATCATCACATTTCTGCCATTTTTCCGCCGTGAACTCCGAAAACAATGTATTCAATAAGTTTATCTTTTCATCTAGAGAAGAGTTAATATGGTTATGAGCTATATTGTTTTTAATATCAGCCCAGACTAACTCTATGGGATTCAAATCCGGATGGTACGGCGGTAATCGTAGAACAGTATGTCCATTGGCTTTCAGGAGTTCATCAATTCTGTACACGGGCTCTTTTTGTGTATTATCGATAAGAAGTTGCAGTTGAGATTTTGTCATAGCTTCCGAAAATTCAACATTGTGGCGCCGTAACCAGTTCTGCATTTCGGTTTTGAGGCTTGCTATGGTTGGCTTCTTGTCAACCTGAACGCTGTGGTAAGACGCGTTGTCCAAGACAACCACAGAATTCGGAAGCAATTTATCTTTTAACTTTTCATCTACCCACTTATAAAAAGTAGGCCCGTTCATGTCTCCATGATAGTCGCCGGTCTTAGCATCTGATTTGAATATCGTCAATGCACCATCAACCAAGCCATTTCGACATCCAGCGTGAAGAATTACCAAACGCCGTCCTTTTCCAATATCAGCATGAATTCCAGGTTCGGACGATGATTGCCAACATTTGCTTACATGGTGACTGGCGTTAATGTATGTTTCATCAAGGAAATATATGTTGCGGTTTTGCGTTCTGTAATTTCTGATTTGTGTTAAGTATTTTTTCCGCCACACTACAATATTAGGCTGCTCTATAAGGAGATGTCTCTTCGATTTGCATTTTTTGAAACAGTAACCTATTGTGTGTAAGAGGCTCCTTAGAAATTCTCGTCCACAATTTAATATGCCATCTTGTTTCAAACTTGAAAGTAACTTACGGACACTTGGCACTCTTTTTTCAAATTCATAAAACTGATGAATTTTTCTTCTGATAACTCCTAAATCAAAATCATCAACAACATGTTTTTTCTTTATAGTTTTTGGTTGTTTTGGCGAATTAAATTTCAATCGGCCCAAATTTTCAATTGACGAATTGCCCTCTTTTATCACATTTCTTGCGGTTTTTTCGCAGTACCCCGTAGCGTCTGCCACGATTTTGGCAATATTTGCATCACTTTTATATTCAAAGCTCTCTCTGTCTGCTTTTCTTTTCTTAAAATATTCGGCCACTTTAAAAATTATGGCCTTGACATCACGAGATAGCGCTCGGCCCATCTTTGGATATTTATCTCATGTGTATCTGACATAGACCGTCCGATACAAAGGCGACCTACTGCCGTGAGCGTCGACGGCAGACTGATGGATCGGAGCGGCCGATACTTCCCCCCCGTCTCGCCGCGCGCATACCTCAGGAGCGGTACAGCGGTTTCGGTCGAACTATAATCAACAACACCGACATTCCGCTTACTTGTAAATACCATTAGAATATCTCAGTATGAAGTGATTGTGTCAGTGAGTATTTGAATTGATAAAATTTAATTTTAAACTGCGATTTGATTTTGCAAATACCAACTGTATTTTCAAAAGCGGGTACGTTCAAGATCCTAAGCTATGTATTAACATATACAGGGTGTCCCATGTTACTTAAACAAGCGAAGGTCTGTGGTGTGGAGACATTATACATATCTATCGGACACATATGTATGTTTCGTGATTTTTATTAGTTTTCGATATTCGAGATGTAACTTTTTTTCGTACATTTTAAGAAGTTTTTAGGTATAGATTAATTTACGCCGTGTGGTGCCGGCATAGAATTTCACCACCCCATCTATTCCCGTGGGTGTAGTAAGAGGCGACTAAGGGAAACACACCGGGGGGCGGGCAGCAGCGCCCTCTGCAGAATAACTACACCGAACTGCGATCCTCAACCCGCATGCCCAGCGTGGGGATTATGGGCATTAACCCCCAAATGATAATTCCATCTATGGCGCTCATTAGGAGAGGCCTATGTCCAGCAGGGGACTATTATAGGCTGGTGATGATGATGATGATGAGATTAATTTAGCTATATTTTTTTCTGTAATGTGATCTGTTCAGATTTTTATGTAAATATCATAGCTAGCATGTGCATTTGTCTGTAAAAACACTAATAATCAAAATTCTAACTACTAGCAGCTCGGATTTTAATCATAAAATTACCAGAAATACTTTTTGACAGAAATTTTCACTTGACTTGAGGGGTCAATCGAAAGGTACCTATTGGTGTCTCCAGGTCAGAGACCTTCGCTGGTACAGGTAGCATTAGGCACCCTGTATAGTTATTCTGTGGTATTAGTAAAGCAACTTTGTAGAACAAATTTAAATACGAGTAAACCTCTCCGTATTTTGTTTTTCCTTGTCAACTTAGTAGGAGAAAAGATTATCAGTAGTTGTGCTTACGCCAAATGCCAAATGCGTAACTTATTAATGAGCAAATGTGAAATCGTTCTTGAATTGAATTCTTTGTTGAGAAGTTATTTCTCTTACCGACTTGACATTGTTAAGAGATGTGTTCATTAAAGAAAGAAGTTGAAGTTAAAGTAAGTCCAATTATTTCTACCTTGATCATCTCATGAACTTCTAGTGTAATATGTCTGTTTAGGGAATATTCAATTCCTTCTCATTCTAAGACTCTCTAGTCATTTAGTAAGATTATGCTAAAAAATAATTTCGATGAAATAAGTGGATTAAGAGACGATTAGGATTAAATTAAATTACGTCTCTTTGTAGAAAGTTACCCTTGCCATAGTATTTTAGTAGAGGTTTATCAGCTTGCCTACCGTCAACAGAACCTGTCGTTAATAGGCACTTAATTAGCTGATTTCCGGCGTGTGCAGGTGTTGTGCTTTCATGAAGCTTACATGGTAGACGGTAAACTAGTTAGGTACATCGTCACTGATGATACTATGTTAACTATACAGGGTGGCTTGTTGAGATGGGAGCGGAACAAACCAAAACAGAGAAAGAGGGAAAAAAGTCACGCAGTCATGAGTTCCATGTATGATTCTTTTTTAAAGATAAAAGATATTGATAAACAAAAATTCTATTAAAAATAAGCCCTAATATTTTTTTTATTATAAGTACTAGTATTTGCAATTGAAATAATTGAGCTAACTGCAGACTGTTGCAAACAATCACAGTTAGCTCAACTGATCCATATTAATAGGAGTAGGAAGCGTCCCCAAGACGCTGGCTGCATTGCCTCGCTGTATGGCAATGCTGATGCGCTGCGCCAGATACTGACCAGCTCTCGGATTAGGTCATTTGTGAAAAAAATATTTCTTTTGAATTAAAGTTGATCAAGGATTAATCCCATTTAAATATGAGCTTAATATTATTGATGATTAATAGGGAGATTTGTAAAGCTTAAATTGTAAAATAAAGCCAGTTTTAGTTTCAATTGCATTTTTTTGTAAAGATTGGTCCATAAAAACCGAACCATAAAACACCAGGAGGTAGTTTTTTATGAGATACTCGTAGTTCGATTTTCTTAAAAAGAAAAAAAAAAATAAATGACATAAATGTGCATTTTTTGTTATGAATTGAAATAGAGTATTTTCACTTTTCTGTAAGTCTCATGGTTTCGGATGGTCATCCACTCCCATCTCGAAGCACCCTGTATTAACTATTATTAATAGAATTGTCAGGTTATTGTCGTGGTCTAAGTGCTTTTACTGTAACAAGATTGGATATCGGATGGGGCACTATAATAACAATATAGTGGATTTCACTTTAATTAAACTGAGATGATTGCGTTTACGGCGGCGATTGTAAATGCCTACAATAAGTAATATGACAACCTCTGTGGCGCGGTGGGCGAAGATCTGCCTGCGATGCAGGAGGTTGCGGGTTCGATTCCTGTCTTGGGACAAATATTTGTACGACCTGCAGATATTTGTTCCATGTGTTCTGGTTTTTTTCTATGTTTGATAAAAAAATATCTATTTAAGTTATATTTCAGTCATCTAGAACCTATCATTTAATGCAGGCGGTTGCTGGTTCGATTCCTGTCTTGGGACAAATATTTGTACGATCTGCAGATATTTGTTCCATGTGTTCTGTTTTTTTCTATGTTTGATAAAAAAATATCTATTTATGTATATTTCAGTCATCTAGAACTTATAACGCGACCTCTGCTTAGCTTGGGGCTAGTGATGCTGTGTAGATTGTCAAAAAAATACAAAATCAAAACAAACCGCAAAGCATCCATTACCAGGTATTTATCAAATATCTTGCAGACCGTACAAACATTAGATCACAACATTGTGTGATTCTGCAACTGGTCAGGCATTTTACCTCTTCTTTGGGGACTCCATTGCTGGACTTCTTCCCTTAGACAAGTCATTAGGTATCAAATTGCCTACAGATACTTTATCCCAGTTATTTTTAAGTACAGATGTCCCCAGTAAATAAGCTCGAACCGGTTCCAGGTATGGTCAAATATATTCTCATGTTAAGTTAAATGCTTGAAATTGCTATATCATCCTCAGCTTCGTTAAATTTCAGTCCTATTCTAATTTTGCTCCGTTTATTTTATTATAATTTAACCAAATTTTAAGCAAATTGTAAACGGCCTTTATATTAAGAGAATAGAGTAGCTAATTTATTGCCGAGCCCATTTACTCGACCTTTGTTAAAGTATGCTGTCTTGGAGCTTTGCGAAATAGCCACCGTCGTCGACGTTGGGCGGGCGGAAATATTAGGTCCTTACATATGAAATTGGCGTTTTTCGTACTGGCCACTTTAATCACAAATTTCTCCTCTTTGGTAAGGAATTCCAAATTCAAATTTGTACAGCTATAGACTCATGTATTTGTGCTTCGATGATCGTCATTCATTTGTTTTTTTTTCTTCTGTTTTTTTCTGTTTGCGTCACTCATTTTACAAAATGGAAAACTTAAAATATCGCATTATTTACGAGTACGAGTTCCGCCGTGGCACTAGTGCTGCGGAAACAACTCGAAGGGTGAATGATGTGTATGGCGGTCGTGTTGCAAAAGAAAACACAGTTCGTTTTTGGTTCCAACGTTTTCGTTCTGGAAATTTCGACTTGCAGAACAAGCCCCGTGGACGGCCTGAGACTCAAGTTGATAATGAAGAGTTGAAGGCTATTGTGGAAGCGGATCCATCGCAAACCACGTCCGAGTTAGCTGCAGGCTGCGGTGTTAGTGATAAAACTGTTTTAATTCACTTGAAGCAAATTGGGAAGATTAAAAAGCTTGAAAGGTGGGTACCTCACGAATTGACTGAAGCAAACCGGCAAACGCGCGTCGACTGCTGCGTTACATTACTAAACCGGCACAATAATGAAGGTATTTTAAACCGAATCATTACCTGTGATGAAAAATGGGTTCTTTACGATAATCGGAAGCACTCAGCGCAATGGTTGGATCCTGGCCAGCCAGCCAAATCCTGCCCCAAGCGAAAATTAACCCCAAAAAAGTTACTTGTAAGCGTTTGGTGGACTAGTGCCGGTATTGTTCATTACAGTTTTCTCAAATCTGGCCAGACTATTACGGCTGATGTCTATTGTCAGCAATTGCAAACCATGATGGAAAAGCTAGCGGCTAAACAACCTAGGCTGGTCAATCGCTCCACGCCACTGCTGCTTCACGACAACGCTAGACCACACACTGCGCAACAGACGGCTACTAAATTAGAAGAGCTTCAATTGGAAAGTCTAAGACATCCTCCGTACTCCCCGGACCATGCTCCAACAGATTACCATTTTTTTCGAAATTTGGATAACTTCTTGCAAGGGAAAAAATTCAACTCCGATGGGGCAGTCCAAATCGCCTTCAAAGATTTTATTGATTCCCGTCCGACTGGTTTTTTTAGTAAAGGGATCAATGAACTACCTATAATATGGCAAAAGTGCATAGAAAATAATGGTTCATACTTTGATTAATTAAATATATTATATTAAAAAATATTCGACTTTTTGTTCCTCCCATACAAAACGCCAATTTCATATGTAAGGACCTATTATTACAGGTTTACCACCAGCCTGCCCCTACAATAATACCACTCGCTGAATAATAATATAACATTGTTTAAACTCTCACAGCAGCCAGCGAAATGGCGAACGTTACTGGCATTTACGAACTTGTAAAACAAACTACTTGCTTCGGCAATACAGACTAATTAATTATACATATATAATTGAAAAAGGAAGAATAGGTTAGGTTAGTTGAATTCGATTATATACATACTAACCCCGGCTTCGCACAGGTGCATTTTATTTAAATAAAGGTTTATTATTTAAAAGGCAGGTTCCTTTTGAATAACTCTGTCTACGAATATTTAAAAATCAGCACTAAAATCCGTTACGTTGTTGTGAAGATCAAACTATATACATATTATACCTCTATAGAGCGACTTTATTTTATACTAAGTATTGGCAAGATCTTAGCTCATTAACACAGCTGATAGATCAAATAATTAAATTACCTGCTTACTGGCTGATATTCTCAATCTATAAATAAAAAAAAATTAAAGACCATTTTAAGATATGAGATATCTTAGTCTCGCATCATTAGTCCTTTAACAATCTCAGCAACTATTGCAGGTATAAACTAAACCTTAAAATCATGAAACATTTCGTGCGCCTGTAAAACTTAAACAAATTCAAAAAAAATAATGAAAATATTCAGTACCTACGACGTTCTTGATGTCAAAAAAGCCCTACAAGGTCAAGTTGGGACTACCTCATAGACTAGGTACGTCTTCATTGGATACGTTTCGGTTTGTCTCCAAAGTAACTAATATTTCGAATTTTATAAACTGGAAAGATTTGACTGTTTGTTTGAATTAAATAGGCTCCAAAACTACCTACGCCATTTGATAAATTCTTTCACCACTAGAATCCTATATTATCTAGCCTATAGAATATTTTCAGAAAAGATAGCCGTTCGAAAACTTAAATTGAATAAACCCAACGTGTATGCGTATAAAGTTAATTTTTGAAATTTTTGTCATATACCCTTGGGAAGCCGTGGCGAACCGCTAGTTTAACATAAAATGCAAACGTTCCCGAAATAACCCAATGGTCCTTTGGTGAAGAGCATCCAAAACACGTGGATTGTACCGCATATTGACCGGAAAGTTTCTATCATTTCACATAAATTTGTGTTAGCTAACCGCAAACATCCTACGAAACATCCTCACGAATTCTCTGAACATATCAAAGGATATCCGGTGAATCGCGTTCGATACTATACTACCAGAGCGAAAGCTTCGAGGCCGAGACGAAACCTAATCAGGGTAATACAACAAATTAAACTTAGTGTGTAGTACTCCATAAGCTTATATTCTGTGCCACTGATCACAGACCTGCAATATCTCTTCTAAGTCTGACCGGTCTATTTTAAAAATTTAAGATAAACGTACACCACGTTAAATCTCCCTTGTAGCTAGAAATCCATTGATGATGATGATGAAACGTGATGACGGAAAATACGCGCCCTTGGAAAAGAAATCGCGCTTCTTTTAGTAACAATAAAGATAAAGATAAAAGATAAAGATACATTTATTTAGCTCCACAAGAACAGCACAGACATAAATAAAGTTAAATAAAACTAACAACAATAATAGTAGCTCAACTAATCCATACTAATGTGAGAAGCGTCCCCAAGACGCTGGCTATAAAAAATATTAAACGACATAATTAATAAAAATCAATTACCCGGCATTTGGCTCGGAAGTTGTACCCGTGGCTTTAATATAAAGAAGTTTCTCAATGCAATTCATCGTTAGACCATTTCGCCGAATCTGTATCAATGTTCTAGAATATCCACAATGTCCTAAAATATCGGAGGATAGAAACTTTAGCTACGTTTGAATATTTTTGTATCAGTCTGGATCGATGCCTGTATATTCTAACTGGAGCAATTCAATCGTTGTCGTCGCGAACGTGCCAAAAACGTCAGTGTTCGTAAATATCCAGGTGCCTAGTTCAGTTTTAAATTTCCATTCAAGTCAACTACCGAACTAAAGTAAACATGTACTACAATTTTTCAACAAATTTCTTTTCAGCTTTTCTTTTTTAATATTTTATGAATTTTGAACTTGGATGTAGTAGTAATTGAAAAATCCGGCTAGTTTCGATAGGCTCGATTCCCGATATGCTCGAATTTTAAAATACATACCTAAAAAAAGTGCTACGATTTTCTTCGTTCTACATACTTTAGACAATAGAGGGTTCGATAGAAAATAGTTGCTAATATATAATAGTTTTACAATATATAAAAAAAATCAACAATTAAACATCATGAAACATTAATCAACCAAAATATGATTAAAATTAGCCCATACCAATTTATTAACAAATCAAAATGACGACTTTCAAAATTGCATTTACAAATAAAACCGTGTTTAGCATCTAAATCACTTGTGCTTGCTCAATTGAAACATAGCAATAAACATAACAACAGAGTTCAAATTATAAATGAACTAAAAATATTTTTATCAACAATTAAACGTTATGAAACACAAACCAATAAAGATATATATTTTTTACAAGATCAAATAACAGGTTCAAATTAACATTTACAAATAAAACTGTATTTAACATAGGAATCACTTGTGCTTAAACCAAAATAAAATTAAACATTTACACTATTAATAAATAAATAATAATGAAAAATACAAATCAACACCAAATATTACACCTGTAAGCACAGTTGTATATTGTTATTAATTGCTTAAATTATTATTTTTTTTGTTTCGAGGAAGTAGAAAATTCTCATCATACTACAGGCAGGAACGATATCGTAAAATAGATTATGTTGTGGGTCTACCTTAATCTCCTTTATTAACCTTACCGAGAGAATGAGGAAAAATAATGTATCGTTACAATCTGAATGAACCGAGGTAAGATTTCAGACTTCTATCAATTTACATATTTATTTAGCCTTACTATATAAACACTTAGGCATCACAACACATTGTTAGTATAAAATAAGAATGTTACTGATTTTCTCATAACTTAATATTTTGTCCACAAGTGACATATAATTTGCGCGCAGCATCAAATAATTACGTAAGAAAATTACATTGTGAAATAGCTAACAAATCCATAAAGTTAAAATAAAAGGTCATTTAAGGAAGCACATATCAAAAATTAATATTTTTTTAAAATATTTACTAGATTAGCTTTGTAAAACTATAAAAGAGTGCAAAGCCGCGAGTAATATTAGAGAAGAATCACTTTGCCAAAAAGAATCAACGAAAATCAGATTTCTAGGTGAGTCGGCCGTGCCTAATGTAGCATGAATGTGTACTCACCTAATGTACCATGTTGATGAAATATCGTAACTTTCATAATAAAAACGCTATTTTCCCTACAAAACAATAAAAGAGTTTATCAGATTTCAATATTGGAATATTGAGAAAGTTTGTCACCCCCGTGTGTCGAGTGCATATCAATCCGAAGAGCCTAGTTCATGGAAGACAGATAGTTCGCCCGCTCCTCGAGAATAGCTGGCCGGAATCAAATAAACCTTATTTCTCAAGAGATTCATACGGACTTGAGTCTTCGTACGGTAAACAAAAGAATGTTCATTTCTATTGAAATTGTTATACTGGGGTAGATATAAACTGCTTATAGCAAAGCTCGTAAATATTCCATAGAGATGCGTGCTGGCGATACAATGAAATCTAGCGCCAATTAAACTAAGTGGGAAATACTTGAGTTAGTTCTCCTTTAGTTGGCAGTAACGATGCCTTTTGTATCGCTCGCCCTCTCCGCTTCCATCGACTTTTAAAGGATATTTCATAGGTGCGCTTTACATACAAATTTATCAATAACAACTAGTATTGCAATCAGATTTTTTCTTAAATTTATTTCCCTTCCGTCTATACTATGATGTTGCATAGGAAGATAAAATTTGACGACAATAAAGTATATAACTCGATTAACTTACAAGTCTGAATATCTAAATTACATATCAGCAATCATCTAGAATCATTCACAGAATGCCTTATGGCTTTATCGTCAGTTATTTAGATCATAGCCGATGACATCGCGGCGTAAAAATGGAGTTCTTCAAGACAGCCCGTGGATGTCATAAGAACCTGCCAAGAACCCTCTGCTACGATCAGCAAACTGTTTAACTTTTGACGAATGAGTGGTGATGAGGTGAAAATGTGCTTTGTTGACAAATACCGCCAGTGATTGTGAATTTGTGACTGAAAGTCGGTTTGCCCGAATTGACTCTTGTTTTGATAGGTAAGTTTACAGGGAATGAAAAGAATCAAATTATCGTTTTTATTGTTAGGGTACTTTTGATATTTATTTGAATTTAAATTTTTTCTACTTTTACTTTTCAGATACTTTGAATTGACATCGAACTTTCATGGTTTGAGATTTTAGAGCGAAACTTTTTTCACATATCTATCTAATGGTTAGGTATTTCTTTTAAAAAATTTGCAACATCTGACTATCGACTATCACAACTTTTTTTATCCAGTTTTTTTTTTAATTGACATGGCATTTTCATGGTTTGAGATTTTTGAGTGAAACTTTTTTCACATAACTATTAGAGGTTTTTCTTTTAAAATTGTAAAAAATTTGACTATCGACTAGCTTTTTTAACCAGTTTTTTTTTTTCAGATACTTCGAAAATTCGAAAGATTGTTGAATACGAACTCCGACGCGGAACTGACGCGGCAGAAACAGCTCGCAATAGGTATCAATGTTGCGTTTGGAAGGGACTGGTAATGAACGCACCATACGACTTTGGTTTAAACGCTTTCGTGATGGAAATTTTGATTTGAAGAACGACCGCCGGTACAGGTGCAAGAAATTGAAAGAGATGGTGAAAGCCGATCCTAACCAAACTAACCAGGAATTAGCGGCATGGTTTAATGTTACTTTGCCAACAATATTGACTGATTTGCGTCAAATCACTGAAATGTGTCTCATGATTTGACTGACCTGCAGAAAGAAACGCGTGGTGAAACTTTTGTTGTGTTGAATTGATACGGAAATGAAGGAATATTGGGTTGATAAGTGACATGTGATCAAAAGTAAATTTTATTTTATTTGGAAACAAACATTTATAATAAGCTTAATCAAAAACTACATAAATAAGACTAAAACCAGCAGACTTTTTTTTAATTTTTTTACTAACAGTAAGCTAAATGGGATGGCTGAACCAGATCAACAGTCAACAGTGTTTAGGACACATAGCTTACCAATAAAAAGGTAATGGTAACTGTTTGGTCTCAGTTTGGTGTAATTCAATAAAGTTTTCTCGGATCTGGTCAAGCAATAACGGCAGATGTCTACTGTGCCGAACTCCGAAACAATAATTTGCGATCATTTTTCAATTGTTCCTCTAGCAGTAAAATGCTAGCACACAGTTTCTCAAATCTACATAGATCACCAGAATTCTAACGCAAAGGCTTAAATAGGGAGGTCCCCTATTAAATTGCAGCAATGTATAGATAATAATAAAAAAGAATATTACATTGTCAGTAAGAATATTACATTTTTTAATAAAAAAGAATATTACATTTTCAAAAGAATATTACATTTTCATTTTATCGGCAATTAAATACTTGAACCCCTCATATTTAACGAACAGTCTTTAATGTAAGTTTTTATGCCCTTTATTATCAATTATTTTTAACAAACAGTCAGGAGGCGGTACCTTGAGCATCTGTGTTTTCAGGGTATTTGAGAACTTAGCAGGAAAATACTTTTTTTTTTTTTTTTCATTTATTTATGTTTTACAGTAAGTACTTAAAATTAATTTATAGCTAACATAAACCATGATATGGTTTGTCCGTTAACTTCAGTCTCTAATTGATAAATTAATATTGAAAGCATTTACCCACCTATATAGTTAGGTAAACACTTTCAACTCGTACACTTACATTAATAATGGCAAATACTACCTACCAAAGCTATTTAATTAGTGTTGGCAAAAAAGTGAACCTTCTTCCAATTTTTTGTCATTATTTAAGCCTTTACCTACTTCTACATGACCTAGGTAAATCACAGTTCGTGCTTCTAACGCTACTGAACGGATTTAGCTGATTGGTTCACAGCATTCGATCACCACGATATTTCCAGTAACGTGACGTGCATTTTTTTGAGCAGAAAAGCCTACGTGTCGTCTACCAGCATAGATGCCCGGATTAACGTAACTGTAATGCATGTCCTGACTCAGTGATGCGACCTTTAAGGCTACCTCTGCACTCTACGAGCCTAAATGTCACTGTGTGTGTCTTGGGAAATATGGCAAACTGATAAAAACTTACTTCTGGACATACCTTCAGCCGTACAAAATACAAATACAAAATAGTTATTTACAACAAGGTACATAAGTTACAAGTGAACGATGAGACGGCAAAAGTTATAAACTGTGGAGCAGCCTCATCGCCCGCCTCCTTGGCACTATTAAAATTAATTATAAATTAAAACTACGGTCAAAACATTTTAAAAAAAATTATAGCGTATGTGTGTGTGTGTAAGAGTGTGTGTGTGCGTGTGTGTGTGTGCAAAAATAATAACTCTAACTAAAACAATCAAAAATAATTCAAAATAGGCCATAAATAACTCACCTGAATAAGTAGGCCAAATACCTTCAACAATTTTCTCAAAACTTTTGTTAGAGTTTTGGAAACAAAACCAGGCGAAAGCCGTTGACCTTCTTATACTCTATCATTATGATATACAGCCAGCTTCGAAATCTAATTTAACAATTACTTTTGGAAACCTAAGTTCACCATTACAAATAATTTCATATACATACATATACATAATGCTAGACAATATACATACACTGCATCATCTGGCCAATGTTTATTTTTCTTCCTAATGGTCCTTTGGTTATCCACATATTGACCGAAACATCGTAATAATTCTATATGAAGACAGATGTTTAAGCCTTTAAAACTGAGGGCTGGAGCCGTGGCCCGTAACAATGGGTGTTTTATTATTTTAATTAATTGCTTGTTAGCTTTTGATAAACTTGGAGCAGAGATGCGGGTATTCTAGGTAGGCTGTAGGTACCTTTGTAGCCTACGGGCATGTGTGGTTTTGCAAACACAACAGCAAGCAGGGCGACAGCTGGCCACCGCCTCGCAAACTTCATTAAGGTCTTGCATTATAGTTAGTGCCTTTTCCAAACAAATGAAATGAAAGCAGAAAACGTGAAGGGTAAATCTTTTAAAACTAAACTACATCATTGTATACCTTTTTTAAATGTTGAATAAAGCTCATTAGTGAACCTTATACATAAATGTTTTTTCATTATTTTACATTTTATTTCCAGCGTTGGCGTTGGGTACAATATACGGTAAAGACAAAACGGTAATTGAAGAGACCATTATACATGTTGTTTTGGCATTACTATATCATATTATGTACTATGATATATATTATATCATTATTATATTTCATCGTTGTAGCTGTATTCGTAGGAACTGCTTCCCAAAACTATATATTAGTCCAAACTTTAAGAATACTTTATAAATGCGTATATCAAATGATTTTTATTATCATTATTATGGGTTTCTCATATAATGATCTCGAGCATTTGAGAGTGAATATTATTAAAGTTTTGAATATTAGCATCGAAATATCAAAACCCAAAACCTTGTATTAAATTAACGTTTACCAAAGCTTTAACTTGCCTAGCAGATATGGCAAAACACCCTCTACAACACTAACTATTCAGTATTCCAGCTTTCTGAGCGCAATCCCCAACATCCGGAGAACTACTTCCTGTTGTGTCAATAATATGCTTGTTTTTGCGCGTCGCATTTTATGACAGGAATACGGACTACAGTAAAACTGTTTATTTGAATCCACTTACATGTTTTTACAGGAGCGTTTGCATTCCGTGAACCCGTTGGTATTGAAAAAGTTATGCTGATGTTTTTGCTGTGTTTTTCTGATCTTTGCGCTTATTAAACACTTAAACCTTAAACACTTATTTAAATAAAGTTAGTTGCAAACTAAAGCCGTACCGCTACCGAGTAGCACAAAAATAAGCACTCAGGTAAAGGCCTTAAATCGTAAAATTTTATAAACTCTACATTGACACCATGAAATAAAAGAAAGTGCGCGGTAAAGCTAACTGCTGCAAATTAGTCACTCGTTGGCTTACGTCTTGCTTACCGCGCTGTATCCGTTCAGAGTACTGGTTTCAATATTATACGGCTGTTTGCCAATCGTGCGTGAACAGCATGATCGGTTGGTACAAGCTATTGTTGCGTGGACAGCGTGGAGTCGGCAGCGTAGCACTTATATGCTACGGCGTAGAACTCAATGCTACGGCGTAGCACTCAATGCTACGGCGTAGCACTCAATGCTACGGCGTAGCACTCAATGCTACGGCGTAGCACTCAATGCTACGGCGTAGGCCTTAAAATTATAAACAAAACAATTTATTAATATCCCAACCAAAATCAGTTGCATTCCATGTTAATTTGATAGCCTTCATCTTAAAATCGTTTCGAATTCCAATGTGGCAATTATTTTGCAGAGAAGTATTGGTTTATTGAAAACTCTGAAAAATATTGAAAGCAGAGTAACACAATTATTCAGTTGCAAGTTGGCCTTAAGTATGAGCGGCCGAGCGGGTCATAAAAACTTTATATTGTTCCGCTTAGAGCTTTATCTTTTCCATACTTTCTTTCAACACAATAGATTACCTATTATAGGCTCCCTGATAATACTGCGTCTAACCTACACCTAATCGTAGTATGTAGGAAAGATCTGTTCATCAAATGTAGGTCAAATGAAGGGCGATTTCTTCGTTATCTCAGTGTACGGCGTTTTCAATAGAGCCAGCAGCCTGCCTGATCCGTGATTGCTCTCCCTATAACAAAGGCACGAGACTAACATGGTATCAAGTACCTCTAGGCTAGAAAATAAAGCTGGCAGGCTTAATTATTGGTATAGGTTGGCATAGGTACAAAGGTAATGCAACTGTGAGTCCATAGTGCATACTCCGGATGCATGAACGGGCATTATGTAGATCGTTACGTTCTCATTATGTTCGGAGGGTTTCAATTTGCAAGAACGGGATCCGATAATAATCTGAAAGTATTCATTTCATTCACAATAAAGGTAATGTCCAATGTAATTAAGTGTAAATGAATTCAATTTATATCAAGGACGGGTTGTATTGATATCCATGGTTTTAAAATTTGTACGGCAAGGCACCGGTAACTACGCTAGCTGATACCGGAGCTGAAGAACTATATCCAAATATAATATAAGAAGATATGACATGGCACGGCTTCATATGTCATATTTTCAAGCAGACGGCACCATGCTGGCATGTGAAAAAGCACAAGTACTTTATACTATTAAGTTATCCCGTGAAGGCTTTTTTTGTTGCTAGATAACCTATTATAAATATACATATATTAAGTACGTGAATTGCGTTATAATTCAAAAATAACAGAGAATATGTTGGATAATAGATAACACAGAGATGTCGTGATTTCATTGTTAATCAAGTTTTATGTATTAGCTGTTAATAACTTTTGAACAATTAACGTTTTATTATTATTATTATATATATTTAAATAAATAGATTAATAGCTGAATTGCCTACCTAATAGCGAAACATTGAAGTCTCTTCACGTGCATTCCCGTTTCTTTTCTCTACAACATTTAAAGGATTACGCAGACAGTCGTCAAATACTTGTTTGTCCATCCTTTATTTATCAAACTAGAGACTGATCCAAACCTAAATTTGTGAAATACATGATTCGTTAAGTTCTTAAATATACTAATACTTGGTTCGGATCACTCACAGTGAATCAGTCGCTAGTAATGCACAAATGCGCACAAGTATGCGTTGACTAAGATTTCGAGAATCTTAAAAATAATTTAATGTCTAATTATTAAGTCTTAAGATTTAGGTATGTTTTCAAAATTTAACGAATATATTCGTCTTTTACATGAATGCTAAAATTATTCTAACCCTTCGTTTGCACGTACGTAATCGACAAAATATCTAATTCATCATTTGACAGCGAGACAAAATAACAATAATATTATTCAGTCCGTACTCTAACGTAAATGGAACGAGGTAAAATAAATGTACTATTCTAAAACATAATAAATCAAGATATGCGTAAATGTAAACGACTTTTTAAATTTTTTCTAAACTTAAAACTCAGAATACAATGTACTTACTGCAATTTCTCTAATCCTATAAAAAAAAAGAAAATGAAAAAGAAAAAAAGGGAAAGAAGTTAAGAGACAGTACTTATTCTTACTTAATATGTAGGTATTAAGTAAGAATAAATTAACAATAGAGTACTCTCAAGCTGGTGAAAGATTAATTATGAATGTAGCTAATACCCAAGTTAGATTAAGTGATAACCTAACAAATCAGTCTAGTAAGCAGAGGAGAGGGGAAGGTAAATGTTAAAAGTTGTGGTGCTTACGTAACTACATATAACACAGAGTAACATTTTTCAGTAACCCTTTTAAAAGCAAACCATCCGTCATTTAGTAGAGGTACAGCCTCTACGGATGACGCATGCTTCCGCATAAATAAAACCACAACGGTTCCGAGTATTAATGGCTCGCAATTCTTTGTTTTCGCCGTCCTCAAAAATATACTATTTAGTGCACAGATTTTAATAGATAATGATTTAAAAAACAAGGAAAATTAGGTATGAATACATATAATTGTATGTATATTTATTATTTGTCTAGTTGCAGCTTTCCACGCGTTTTACAAGAATAAATTAATCCAACTCTATAGTATAGCTACAGAAATGAAAGAGAAATTCGATGTAATCAGTATTTTGGCGTCAAAAAGTAACAAACATACCCATTCATCCAAAATAATACACATAATCCGATTAGCATTCGATGAAGCTGTGGCACATATAGTAATTCTTTTAATACAGAAACGTCTGCGGAATTTTATAGAAATTGCTATTAAATCCGTTGCGAAGCAATCTTTTTTATGTCATATAAAAGATCATAGCGTCCAGGTAGGCTTCTGAAGGCTACCCTTTAAGTTGCAATCTCAGAACACCCTTCAAGCGCAAGGTGCGCCGCAATATTACATTGGCATCGGGGAAATAATTTGAAATTTTATTAGATTTTATGATTTATAACTTTAACTTTATAATACAGAGTTGTCTGACTATGCTTAGCGTATGGTTGCGATATTTAAGTTTATAGTTTATGAAGTTTTTGTCATTGCAGATAGTGTTTTGTCAACTTTTCGGCTGCCTGCCGACTTTACGTAGTAGGTATAAAAACAAAAGTAGCTTCCCGTTGTCTGCGGACCCTATGTATTCTTAGATCTTTAAAACTACACAAACACAACAGATTTTGATGTCGATTTAATAGATAGATTAATTCAAGAGGAAGGTTTATATGTACGTAAAATATGCATTCGTATCAGCATTGCGCCCGTGTAAAACCGGGGCGGGTTATTGTTATATTACTGCTACGACTCTAGCAAAAAGTTAAGTGGTATTGAAGTTTTTTATAGTCTATCTAGAATTTTTGTCGGGTCTAACCCCCTCACTCATAATAGTCTGCTAACTTACAGCATTGCCCTTTATCACTCTGTATCTTCTATTAACAAAAGTAAGAGTGAAACTAAAAGTGCATAGCAACTGTTTTAAGTTATGAATGACGGGATAAGAGTAAAAGTATTAATATACATATCTCTGTGCTCACTGAACAATGTTGCATGAAAATTGTGTATTTTACTGCACGCCCAAGATAGGCTCACAGTAAGCTGAGGTCTTATTGTGTCAAAATTTGACCTGAGTATTAAATTAATTAAGTAAGTATTTCGCGTCATGACTTTGATTGAATTCTCCTTCGCGTTTCTATCTCTTTACGTAATAATAGGAACATTATGTATGTACAAGCGATAAACGGTTGTCTATTTATATGGTAAAGGTCAAAGTTTAGGAAAAGTGCAAGATGTTTTAGGTCAACAGAGTGCTTAGTCCGACTTGTGCGCATTTTCTTTCGAATACTTCCTTCCACTTCGAGTCCTTCCTATACATTTCGCGCCTTAGAGTGCTCCTACCGAATCGAAAGGAACTACTTTGCAAACGGACGCAATTCGAATAGAAAAATGAGACGTAGTTGTCGCATTGTGCGGCTTCGTCTCGTTAGTGTCTACTTGACATTCTATGCCATTTCTATGCCTATATTCTTCGGATTTTGAAATCGTATATTGAAAACTTATGCGCACAAGTAAAGACTCTGGGACCAAAACTACTCGTACTTGATCAGAGACGAATATGGCGTAGCGTTATTTTGTACCCATAACACAAGTTCTGCTTACCTGGGGCTAGATAATGCTGAGTAAACTTACCGGCATTATTTATTTATTTATGTTAAAGAAGTCAAAATCAATATCGTAAGCTTCAAAAATTCTGGACCGATTTTACAAATTCTTTTACCACTATAATTCTACCTCTACTTTACCCCTGACATACTAGCCTCCTGAGTGTATAAGTACATACACTCAGGAGTATAAGTAAGGAACATTAAGTATTATTTTTTTTCTATTATTTTGTGTACCATACTATTTTAATCTTTATTTATGGATCAGGTGCCTGAAATAAAAGCATTTTATTATAATTATATACGTTGGGTTATATATTATTGAAAATGACAAAACATAACCATTTTAGCATTCTGAAAAGTTAGGGATCTGTATGAAAATTAAAAATACTTAATGTAAAAATACTCAGGAGGCTAGTTCCATCCATCGTTGGCATGTGTCTGTCTGTATCGGTCTCTGCGCCAGACTAGATATATTAATTTTCATTAAATACGCGCGCGAAGTCGGGGCTGGCTGCTAGAACATTATATTTCAAAGGTCTCAATTTTATCTGCTCATTCTAGCTGAATTCCAACATACGGAGGTTCTAATTAGAGTCAAAGTAATACTTATGTATCCCATGACGACGCGACATGAAAGAAGAGCCTTAAATATTTTAGATAGGATATTTTGCTCACAGTGGTTGACAAAAGAATTTTTTTTTCTTTTTAAAACTTAGTAATTGCCTTTAATAGTTTTGTAAAAACTCCTTGATAGAAGTAGAGCTTGTGTTATGGGTACTAGATGACTGTTGTTATACATAATTTAATCAGATTCAGATTTAGATTTAATAACTTTATTTCTTTAGGCTTACAAAATAAGCACTTAGACAAGTCAAATAAATATGTAAAACACATAGGTTTCCTTTATTTTACGTAGAAAATTATCAGAACAACCCAGTTGTCCTTACTTATTATAATAAGTGTACCTACAGATAAAATAGATAAAAAGTATTTGAATGCATTCTCTGTAAACAAAAAGAAAACTTTGATATATGTCCATAAATCAATACCTATATTTTTTTTTATTTCTAAAATCTAACTCGCTCACATTGGAAGGGGAGGTATTAGAACTAAATTAGACCTAAAATAATGTGGACTATTATAGGCTGGTGATGATGATGATGATTATGTACACTTCCAATGTGAGCGAGTTACATACAGAATTGAGATGTTTATCAAATTGAGTATTCACCATAATATAATACCTATATGAAATACCTATGATGAAATGAATAATATAGTACCTATGATGAAAAAATCGACAGGCAGCGGCAGATTACTAAAAGATTACCGATTTCATTAAAACAAGAAAATAAATAAAGTGTGATCCATTTTTAGTATTCTACTAATTTTAAACATACTCACTGATATACCAAAGACCTCGGAGGTTTTTAATTTGATTAATTTGACGTTATTCCTTTGTTTTAAGATACTCAACAGAAATTATTATTGTTTGGATTTAGGGACTGGGTAGTCAACGTGATAAAAGTAATTTTTAGAATTTTTTTGAATGCAGTATTATTAATTTTAAATATAGGTAAAATAAAGTTCTGTTTCATTAATATATCCCATCCATGATAAGCACTTTTCCTTCATGTTGTGTATATGTGTATGGGGTCTTGGTACGCCCTGTATTTGCTATATATAAATACAAATGCTCAGTCTGGGGTGTGCTCATGTGCAGTCTACAAATTGAAATCAGCTCTTGCACTGGCTCATTAGATGGTGGCAAAGCGCCGGAAGTCTATCCTGTCGACATAATGAAGAGACATTCACATTGAACTTCAGAGGGTTTAGTTATACGGACTGTGCGCGTAAGCTAAAATAATAAAAAATAGCGTAAACATAATATCGTAATATTATGTTTTCGATAACCATTGCTTCGTAAAAGAAAAAGGCATTTAATGACATGTAGCCTAAAAATGTGACGAAAACCTCTCATTTTCCTATTTGTATCGTATTCTTTAAAGCAATAAAATTATCAATAATATTTAATTCTATTGACGACCTCTGTGGCGCAGTGGGCGAAGGTCCGCCTGCGACGCAGGAGGTTGCGGGTTCGATTCCCACCTCAGGACAAATATATGTACGATCTGCAGATATTTTGTCAGGGTGGTCTGGTCGTTTTCTACGTATAACAAAGAATATCTATATATGTTATAATATTGTATTATGTATATCAGTCATCTAGTACCCACAACAAAAGCTCTTCTTAGCTTGGGGCTAGTTGATGCTGTGTGGATTGTCCTGCATTATTTATTTATTAATTCTATGCTTGTCAGGTCTACTAACACATAGATTAATTTTTTGCTTCAAAATATACAAAACTGTTTTATGACGCTATCCCTATTCTATAATAGCAACGTATTTACCTCTATGATTGTCATGTGTAGGATTTTGTACGCTCGTAGATCGCAGGAGAAAAACTGGATGTACCACACTACACACAGATTGGTAGTATTTTCCAATGTTAAATAAATAATTCGAATAAATGTTTCACTGAAGAAATGAATAATTTAACCCGAGCGTTCATATTTTTATTAAAGCGCGAATTGGGACCCTATTTATACAATTGTTTCAGTGAGTTTTTTTTTGTTACGATTGGTCACGACTTGTTTCCAAGCGATGAGAGAAGACGGCCTTCCGTGCAGTATTAGTAAATGTATCCACGGAGTAGTTCAGTCGGACAAAGTGCTGTTTGTTAGGAGACGCGAAATATATATGAAGGTTTCAAAAACGAAGGAAATATTCGAAAGGTACTGCGAACAGCTTATACTAAGCACTCAGAACTTGACTTGTGTAAAGTTCAAATAGAAAATGAAAGACAGATGTGATTTAAACCGGACAAGAAATTGGCTGCATT
Source organism: Eupithecia pulchellata (assembly GCA_963931895.1). Taxonomy (NCBI): domain Eukaryota; kingdom Metazoa; phylum Arthropoda; class Insecta; order Lepidoptera; family Geometridae; genus Eupithecia; species Eupithecia pulchellata. Next base: position 4,657,852 of record OZ007520.1, on the reverse strand, counting down.
TGTTATGTACGTTACGTATATATACGGTGACGAAAGCGGAAAATACCTATTTTATACAAACACTAAGTAGATGAGATGGTACTTAAAGCAATCGCGTTTATCAGAGTATAAAATTATCTCACATTTACGGCGACGGATAAAAACGTAGTAACTAAATCATTTGTAATTTAGAATATTTTCATCATAGTTTGCTTCTATTTGTATAAGAATAGCATTTTTTAGGTTCCTGCCACAAGCTTTTTGGATATACCTTGCTGTAACAAAGTATTTTAAATACAATATAAATTAGTTTTTATTGATGTAAAAATGGATTTAGGTTAATTTCATTTCATTACACATTTTGAAAAAAAAAATGTGACAGAAACCTAGATAAACACTATTTTAATACAAATAACAGCATTATGGTGAAAATATCCTTAAATTACAAATCATTTTGGTACTACTTTTGTATGATAAGTCATTAACGCCGGAGACTTAAAAATTACTGCACACTTTCACCTGAAATCATGGTCACCGCACGCCGACCACGCGCCGACAGCTTGCAGCTAACTCTTTGTCAACAGTGTCAACGTATATTCTAGTAGTATGTAAAGGGAGCCTTAAAAATCACTGCTCACGCACATTTTCACCTGAAATCATTGTCACCGCACGCCGACCACGCGCCGACAGCTTGCAGCTAACTCTTTGTCAACAGTGTCAACGTATATTCTAGTAGTATGTAAAGGAAGCCTTAAAAATCACTGTTGACGCACACTTTCACCTGAAATCATGGTCACCGCACGCCGACCACGCGCCGACAGCTTGCAGCTTACTCGTTGTCAACAGTGTCAACGTATATTCTAGTAGTATGTAAAGGAAGCCTTAAAAATCACTGTTGACGCACACTTTCACCTGAAATCATGGTCACCGCACGCCGACCACGCGCCGACAGCTTGCAGCTTACTCGTTGTCAACAGTGTCAATAAATATTCTAGTAATATGTAGTGTTATAATAATAATAAAAGCTTTTGTTTATTTGTGTTTAACTTTTATCAAAATGTGTCGCAACACGCTGTAACGAACGACACTAGACTAACCTTATATGGTTTAAATTGTCGTAGAAATAAAAATAGAATAAGTTTTTGATTAATAATGAAAGTACAATAAACCTGTTGAAACGTCGGAAATGAATTCGATCAATTCCTCTCAAAATTTATAATCATGTGCAGATCGCGTAAATTTATAAAACTTTAATTTAATGTCTCTCTTTAATATAATGTCACCCGCCGACGCAGCCCGGCGGGTTGTGAAACATTTAAAATTAAAATATTGTAAGCATGCTTGTAACAGCCGACTTTTAACTCGTCGGCGAGCCGGTGACTTTGCTATCTCTTTTATATCATGTAGACTTTGACGTTGAATGTTTATTTTTGAAGCAAAATATCTTAAATAACAAAGAATATTAAAATTAATTAAGATAACCAAATTTTAATTAGTTATAATTAAACTAGTTGCATTTAAAATTCGAGCTTTATTATTTTCAGGTTATTTTACAGCTTTAATAAAATTACCACCAGTTATAGGTACATTTAGAAAATTCGCCAACGTTCAAACCTATTCGTCATTTCTGCCAACACGTAGACAGTCAGGTCAAGGTCGAACTACAGAATAGGTAAGGTACCTAAAATGACCAGCTCACAAAAAAAGGTCGGTCGGAAATTACGCATTTGTAAAAAGCCCCGACAATGGTTAGGTAATACAGATAGGGGCGGGTAAGGTAAGGACGAGAATGTTATGTTGTACAGTCAGCGATATTGGTATGTTGAGTACGTAAGCTTACTGCTGCCTCTCGAGGTAAGCAGTATCATCATCATCATCATCATCACCAGCCTATAATAGTCCACTGCTGGACATAGGCCTCCCCTAATGAGCGCCATAGATCGCATTATCATTAAAAATATATATAGAGGTATATATAAATATAATATAAAATATAAATATCAGTGAACCTAGATAAATACTATTTTAATACAAATAATTATGGTGAAAATATGCTCATATTACAAATAAGCAGTATAATGTACATATATTCTGCTATACCTCTCGAGGTACGTAGTATCGTACCTCGAAAGGTATAGCAGAATATCACAATCTTTTGTGCACCTTAACGTGCAATGATACATATATTTTATCTAACGCTTGTTTTTTTATTGATTTCATTTATTAGAAAATAAATTCATTACTTGTGCTTATCCTTCACTATTATGAAACATTCACTGCCCAGTCTTTACCGCATAATATGCAGAAGGCGGGCTAGAAAGATTTGCAAACGCGCATTGTGGGCAGTTGGCAAATAGGTACTAATGATTTATGCGTCTAATTTATCAAATTAACAAATAATGTGGGAATAAGGAGTCTTTAACCACCCATGATCCATTATCCTTAAGGTATCCCTTAGGGATCACCTTCATAAGCGAATGTCTCAAAATTACAGCAGCAGCGATGTCTAGATTTTATTCTATTTGAAATTTACTGAGCGAATGAATTTTTTGAAATTTATTGAGGACACAACTTGTTGTGTTTTATTTTCTTCTTCTGATACATAATTGCGGCTCTGGTGTTTTATTTTATCGGCGTTATTTTATTTTTCCATCCGTCTATTTACTGTTATGGAGTTAAGGCGTTTATGAAATAATTGTCTATCTCAGATAGAAAATGATGAATGGTGAATTGTGGTAATGATGAAATGTGAATGGTGAAATGATGAATGATATAGAATTGTCTATATCAGATAAATAATAAGAAAACGTGTTTTCTTTGAAAAAATCTGATTTAGTTTAATTTCAATTCAGTGAACCTAGATAAATACTATTTTACTCGTAATACAAATAATACCAGATCATGGTGAAAATATGCTCATGTTACAAATCATTTTAGTATAACGTTTGTATGGGAAAATCCTCCGCCCGGAGCCTTAAATCACTAATTAAAGCCATGAAGGCATTACTATGAATGTAAGATTGGTGACGACGAAGAATTTCCAATTGCGCGTCCAAGAGTGAGTCCCTGGACTGTACAGTTGGGTGCTGTTATGTGTGCTCTATCTACTTACTTTTATATCATCCATGCCATTAATGTGTCCACCTCTGTCATGTCAAAGTGGAACAAATCACTCAAAATCATTCTTTAACTTTCATCAAGTTTATAAGAAATGATTGGATCGTTGTCACACTACGAAAAGTAGTTCCTCTCAATCAGATAGTAGCGCTGTAACGCGCGGAATGTATTGGAGGGGCTCGAAAACGAAGGATGTATTCTTAAGAAGCGCACACTTGCGCACAGCCTATACGTAAAGTATACATAGGCTGTGCGCAAAATCTTAAGTATAAGCCGTATAAGCCATTAGATCTCTGAGTATGATTGGACGAAAGGACTGAGACGTCTAAAATTTATGTGCGACTTTAGTACAACAACTACCGTTCGGACAGTTCTCGTAGTTATCAAAAAGAGCCATCATTATGACGTCTCGTCTCGAACCAAACACAGGGCTATATTTAGATATAAGAACACGTTTCATCATCATCAGCTTAAAATAGTCCACAGCTGGGCATAGACCTCCCCTAATGAGCGCCATAGAAGGCATTATTAGGAACGCGTTTACTGCCCAGAATTTCACGCTAGGTTTTACCGATTCGCGGTATTCCGCAGACTATTTCAGTGACAGTAGGATTTCCTTTCGCAAATCCACTCTGATTTCACTATAGCGCTGGGTAAGTACCTCTTAGACCTGAATAGGCCGTATAACTAAGACAGATTGTACATCACACATCCATAAGATGAATTTATGGTGTGGGCCTTCTCACTCAACATCTCTTGACCTACATGAGCGGAGAGTTTTGGCCGAGGCGTATCAATATCTAACGGGTAACCGGCCGCCTGCAAGGGGGCACCGCCGTGCATTGTCGATAGCTAACACCGTGCGTATGTTATACACTTGGTGGCAATTGAAACGTGCACCTAATTTTGTTATAAAAAATATCGTCAATGTTTTGAAAAAACAACACTATTTCAATTCTTACAAAGATAACAACAAAACGCTCACATTGACGTGAGCCAAACAATAATATAATTTTACAAGCCAATATCTATGTACCTATATATAGTAGTAGGTTTTTAAAATGTATTACAAAAATCCTACGAATCCCATTAAACCCCCGTAAAGTGCGATATAAGAAAACGCCTTTCATTCCCTTTTTTTTTATCTAAATAAAAAAAAATATGTCATGAAAACAGGAGCCTAAGTAAAAATACGTGCAGCGGTTCCAAGAAGTGGTTTATAAAAATTACAGGTATCTCGAAAAGGGTGCGTAGTAGCTTGAAACTATCAAAATGTTTGATACCCCTTTAACCGCAAGAAAATAATATGTATGACCTTCAAAGAAATAATCTATATTTTTGTTACTGGAAAAAGGAAAATAAAATCGCGTAGTATCTAAATAAAATTTAAAAAACAATGAGAAATGTACATTAAAGGTAACAAAAATGTGAAACATTTTGGTCTTGAACTGATTCCTAAAAATGAGATGAGCCTTTTAGTAGGATTAAGTTCCGAAAATAAATTTATAATTCATGTCAATTTTTATTAACTAATTTGTGTTAAAATTTGTTGTAAAACATTCTTTTACAATTAGAATCCTCAATTTTCCCTGATGAACATAGGCTATAGAATATCTTTAAAGTTGGGGATCAGCCGGCGGTCCGCTAGTAAATTATAAATATGTATAAAACAATAAATTATAAAATAAGAACAAAGATGTTTTAGATGTTCTCTTCATTAAAATTGTTGTCCTCTAGTGGAAGAAGTGAAAAGAAAGAAACCTAGTACATTTATTTTCACTTATTAGGACGCATTCGACCAGATAGGATGACGATCTTCGAAAGACCGCAGGCAGATGCTGGTTGCGACAAGCTGAAGACGGAGCGCTATGGCGCTCATTTTGAGGCCTATGTCCAGCAGTGGAATAACATAGGATGATGATGATGACGCGAGCGAAGCCGCGAGCTCAAGCTTGTTATTATTTTACAAATACAAACAGGGGAAACAAGCTTCCGGTAGCTATTGATAAAAGTTCTTATTTCGCAGAAACGCTTTCTCCCTGTATAAAGAATGACCGGTTCTACGAGTAAGTAAAAACTTGAGATTACCCTCTCTCTCTAATTATGTAGATATCTTCGCAGACCATCTTCGTATCATTATTGAGTCTCGTGGTAAACGATAACAATACTGGCTTGTTAGCGATAAGAGCGATTGTGTTCGAAAGGGATATGATAAAATCATTCGAAGCCGCGAGCAGACGCGAATATAACTACATATTATCTAGTTATATTATTAGCGTCTGCTCGCGGCTTCAAATGAGTGATAAATTTAGGGTAGTCTGAATCTCTCTCTTATGCGAGAGTAACAAAGTTTAGGCGAGCTGTCTAAACGTACTTTCGAATTTGTAATACTCGTATTATTGTGGTTATAAGGCAGGGAAAGTTTGTGAAAATGCCTAAAAATTACAAAGTTTACCTTTTTATAAACATTTCATAGCTTTCCCTATCTTTGTTTGACATAAGTTTATTAAACTTATTTAGGTTTTTTTAAACAGAGTTTTTTTACACCTAATACAGAGGTGTAAAGCTGTAAAACTCTCACTAATAAATAAAGTAAATAAATAATACCGGACAATCCACACAGCATCATCTAGCCCCAAGTTAAACTGAGCTTGTGTATAGGTACTGGATGTCTGATATACATAATACAATATTATTACATATGAGTATAGATATTTTTACTATACATACATAGAAAACGACCAGAACACTCTGAACAAATATCCGCAGCTCGTACAAATATCCCTAGGCGGGGATCGAACCAGCAACCCGTCGCAGGTGGACCTTCGCCCACCACGCCGTAGAGGTCATCGTATTAAGTCAATGCCACCTTGGAAGATAAGTAGGTACATGAAGTATTTAATTTGTGTAAATTAATATCTTTTGGGTTTCTATTATTGTGCCGAGTATTAAGAAATATTATTGCTTAATTTAGAAAGTCTGCGTAGCTCTAGGCTACAAAAGCCTTACGGGGTATTTTGCGAAAACAACCCAAGAATATTTGAATTTTCGAACTGTCAATAATTTCATAGTGCTAGACCAATTATTATGAAATTGTTTTAGATAATTCTTTTACCAACATACTATTATATTCTATATGTTTCTAACCGTATGTATTGACGTGATTGTTGCCGTTATAACGTTGTATTTGTTTGCAGTTTGATAATTTTTCATGAAAACATCACAAGTAAAACATTTTTTAAGCTTATTACCATTAGGTATACTTTGATTTTCAAAAATTGCAGTACGTATGATACGAAAATAGTGAAGCGCTAGGAGGGTTATGTTTTTGTCAATAAATTCTAATAATGTTGAACGTAGATACTGAGAAATCTTTGGACATCAATGATCATCATCAACATAATCATCATCATCATCATCAGCCTATGTTAGTCCACTGTTGGACATAGGCCTCCCCTAATGAGCGCCATAGCGCCCTGTCTTCGGCTTGTCGCATCCAGCATCTGCCAGCAGTCTTTCGCAGATCGTCATCCCACCTGGCCGGAGGGCGTCCTACACTACGTTTACCAAGTCGCGGTCTCCACTCAAGAACACGTTTACCCCAGCGGTTATCGGTTCTTCGCGATATATGGCCGGCCCACTGCCACTTCAGTTTGCTAATTCTCTGAGCTATGTCGATGACTTTAGTTCTCTGTCGGATCAATTCGTTACGAATCCTATCCTTCAGAGAAACTCCGAGCATAGCTCTTTCCATAGCTCGCTGAGCGACTTTGAACTGGTGGACCAACCCTATCGTGAGTGTCCACGTCTCAGCTCCGTAGGTCATGACTGGTAGGACGCACTGATTAAAAACTTTCGTTTTTAAACATTGCGGTATGGATGACGAGAAGACTCGACGTAGTTTTCCGAACGCTGCCCAGCCTAGCTGGATCCTCCTCTTGGCTTCCTTCTCGAAATTGTTTTTACCCAACTGCAAAATCTGCCCGAGGTAAGTGTACTCAGAAACAATTTCGAGAAGGTGGCCATGTACGATCACCGGTCTTGGATCAATGTGGCCATTGATCATGATTTTGGTTTTATCCAAATTCATGCCAAGACCGATACATCGGGAGGCTGAAGCTAGACTGTCCAGCATCCGGTTCAGCTCCTCTAGCGACTCCGCCATTAAGACTATGTCATCAGCGAATTGTGAGATGTAGTCGCCGTTTATGTTGATGCCCTTGTCTTTCCAGTCCAGCGTCTTAAACATATCTTCCAACGCGCTCGTGAACAGTTTCGGGGATATGACATCCCCCTGCCTCACTCCTCTGCGCAGTTGGATCGGTTTAGTCTGCTGGTCCTGTACTCGGACACTCATCGTAGCGGCTTCGTAAAGACATCTCAGCACCTCGATATAACGATAGTCTACTTGGCATCGCTGTAAGGATTGTAGAACAGCCCAGGTTTCAACGGAGTCAAAGGCCTTCTCATAGTCCACAAAGGCCAGACACAGGGGCTGATTATACTCTTCGGACTTCTGTATAATCTGCCTCACTGTGTGAATGTGGTCTATGGTACCATATCCTCCGCGAAACCCAGCCTGCTCCGGTGGCTGAAACTCGTCGAGTCTCCTAGCGAGACGGTTCGATATAACTCATGAGAATAGCTTATAGACGTGACTTAGGAGCGAGATGGGTCTATAATTTTTAAGGAGGGTTTTATCTCCCTTCTTAAAAAAGAGCACCACCAAACTCCCACTCCACGCCTTTGGAGTTCTCCCACTGTGAAGGACGGCGTTGAAGAGGCTCTGTAACTCCTGTATAACAGGGTATCCTCCAGCTTTTAAAAGCTCTGATGTTATTCCGTCCTCACCGGGGGCTTTTCCATTTTTAAGCTGCCTCAGAGCTAACACAATCTCGTCTTGACTGATGTCTGGCAGTTCGTCGGTATAGTGGCGTATCAAGGTGGCTCTAGAATCGTGGCCGTCTCGTTGGGAACGGGGAGCATGAGCAGCGTATAAACGGCCATAAAAGTCCTCTATCTCGGCCGATATCTCCGGCTTCGACAATACGGTCCTTCCGTAGTGCGTTGTAAGCTTCGACAGGTGGCTCCTGCCAAGCTGCTGAGTGAATACTTTGGACCCTCGGTTTCGCTCTATCGCCTCTTCAATGAGGCGTGTATTGGAGCTCCGAAGGTCGCGCCGTACCATCTTCGCAATTCGCTTGTTCAGGTCTGACCTTTCTGACGAAGTTGCTTGGGTGGTTTCCCGTCTTTCTGTCATCAGCCCAAGAGTCTCATCCGAGAGTTTAGACTTCTTACCAGTACGCTGCTTTTTGCAAAACTTGATGCCCTCGTCCCTCAAAGTTTCGACCAGATTGTGTAGGGTCTCGTCAGCGTCATCAGTGGGTTCCAAGGCAGCGAATCTATTCCCGAGAAGCTGCTGAAACTTCTCGGTGCCCGCCAGGATTCTTATTGGGTTCGGTCGGAGCGTGGACTTCATCAGACGGTTTCTTTCAAGCTTCAAATTTATATTCAGAGAGCCTCGAAGGAGTCGGTGATCAGATCCGGTATTGAACCTGTTGATCACTGAGACATCTCTGAATATATGCTTGCTATCCGTCATGATGAAGTCGATCTCATTTTTAGTCACAGAATCGGGACTCCGCCATGTCCACTTCCTTTGGGGCTGTTTCTTAAAGAAAGAGTTCATTAAGAACAGCCCCTCCTTCTCAAGGAAGTTGACAAGCATTTGTCCCCTGTGATTTCGAACACCAAAACCATGCGGGCCTATTCGGGATTCGTTGCCATTCTGGGTTCCCACCTTGCCGTTAAAGTCCCCCATAACAACGTTGAAGTGAGCCTTGGTGGTGTGATGTAAGGCTTTGGATATGTCTTCGTACATATCCTCCACTTCATCATCCGAGTGTGCCGAGGTCGGTGCGTAAACCTGAATGACCTTCAAGCTGTAGCGCTTAGACAGCCGAAGGATCAGGTACGCTACCCTGGTGGACACACTGGAGATTTCTTCAACGTTGTTAGAGAGGGCCTTATTGACGAGGAAACCTACGCCACCCTGGGATGTTTTATCACCCTCGCGAAAGTAGAGAAGATGGCCCGAGTCTAGGGTTACGGTGTCCTCCCCCTCTCTACGGACTTCACATAACCCTAGAACATGCCATTTAATGTTCTCTAACTCCACTTCCAACTGCGCTAGATGGTGATCAAGCCTCAGAGTGCGTCCGTTAAACGTTGCCAGGGTCAGTTTGTGTGGTGGATGGTAGCCTGGGGTAGCCCGGAGATTCTTCGCACCCCCTGCCCCGCCGTTACCATGGCCGCTACCATGGCCAGGAATAGCGAGGCGGCCGGGAACTGGGGGCCATTTTATGGCTGGTTTTATCATAAGGGGGATATTGCCCATAATCCCCACGCTGGGCATGCGGGTTGGGGATCGCAGTCCAGTGAGATTGTTCTGCAGAGGGCGCTGCTGCCCGCCCCCCGGTGTGTGTTTCCCTTAGTCGCCTCTTACGACACCCACGGGAAGAGTTGGGGTGGTGAAATTCTACGCCGGCACCAGACGGCATCAACATAATATCTATGCTATAATAATATTATAAAGAGGAAAGATTTGATTGTTTGTTTTTTGTTTGAATTGAACAGGCTCTGAAACTACTGGATCGATTTGAAAAATTCTTTCACCATTAGATTCCTAAACAAACCATTCCGTGATAAACATAGGAAATGTATAAAATTTTCAATATACCTAGTTAGGGTTGCGCATGAAAATTAAATTTTTTTGTTAAATACCCGTGAGAAGCCGGGGCGGACCGCTAGTAGTATACTATACACACTGATGGGACTAGAGTTCGTTTTAAATAGTTAAATGTAGACTCAAACTCAAACAATTTTCGCAACAAAATCCTAGTTTTATAAAATTAAAAATAGCCTAGCGGTGGCTGTAGGAAAGTTTTAAAAGGTGCCTCTGCTTTTGCATTCACTTTTGATTTTCTTTTTAAGCGTTTAATACTACCTGGGCGCCTCAGTTTCACCCGCGTGGGATTCTCAGTATAAAAAGTGGCCCATATGTTATTCCAGGTCATAAACTATCTGTGTACCAAGTTTCATCAACATCCGTTTAGTAGTTTTGCGTGAAAGAGTAACAAACATCCGTCCATACTTACAAACTTTCGCGTTTATAATATTAGTGGGACTAGCAGTCCCCCCTGATTTCGTACGGGTATTTAGCAAAAACTTAAAGAATTAAACGATTTTGTGCGAGCTGTTGCATTTTGACTTGATAGTGATGTGCTATCTTGATCGACTTACGTGAATCATTGATAGAAAAAAGATGTTGGTGGTTAAAATAGACAAGTCTTAATGTTTATAATATTTTCGAGTAATTAATTGATTCATCGTCATCATCCGCCTGGTAGTCCATTTTTGGACATAGGCTATGGATTAGAACTAGGTACCTACTGGGTGTCGCAAAATATGGCCGGCTGACCCACTTCCACTTCAGCTTGCTAATTCTTAGAGCTATGTCGATGACTTTGTTTCTATCGATAAGATTTACTACACTACTCGAAATAGAGCAGCATGAAACCATAGAGTATTGTAAACTGTTGACTTCAAAACATGGCTAACTGATCCCGTCACAGATTATGAAGTCTTCATACTAACAATGTACATTTTGACGTTATGTCGCTTCCTCTAACCGAAGCTCAACCGAAGGGATACTCTTACTTTGCAGCGGTCACATTCGCTATTGATGTCATAAAAGGAAATAGAGCACCAACAAGAGCTTGGTCCGAATAAACAAGACTAGGGACTTACTCTTGCTACGGCACGGTCGTCGTCGTTGTCAAGAATCTTTGTACGAGTTGATAAGCATTAGTACCTATAGGTAAACAGTGCTGACATGTACACGATACGAATAGGAAATGAGACTTTTTAAGGCTTCATCTCGTTTGAGTTGCGGACATTATTATGCCTTCTTCTTTTAAGACGTTAATTGTTCTCGATAAAGTATATCGTATTATGGACACAGCCCACTAGGTACTAAGGCGTATCTGTGTTCAAGTCAATAATTAAATTATATGTCGGATCTAACCTACAGAACGTAGGCTACTTCATCTTAGGTGTCACACGAAAGCAGGCAAGCAGCAGCTTCAGTGCGTCATTTACTAACTTGCAACTTATTATAATCAAGAAAATCAGATTATATTTTATCTTATCACAGTATCTCTCCAATAAGACTCGACAAATTACTATAAAATAAAAGTAAAAGCAAGCATATCATAATATTACACCAAAGATTCCCGAACCGTTAAAAAGCAGCGGAAGTTTCCGACGAAATAGAAAAAAGTTTCGCACATTCCGGTTATATTGTATTAGCGTGTCGTCGGCCTGTACTTGTACGGAACATTGGCTGCAAAGCTACCGTTTACTCAACTCAGACCATTATCCACAGCTGTCTGCTGTTTTCGAGGTGGTAAGTGATACTCGTGGAAGGTAGCATAATTTAGTAGAAATCCGACTTTTGGTAGCGAAATTAAATTATAAGACTTTGTTGGAATCTATACTCATACCAGAAATGGTAATTTTTGTGAATATATTCAGATCATTCACCGAATTTTTTATGACTGCAGGACATTGATTTTTATGTCATAATTATAAGTTGGTTATTCAGAAAATCAAAGTTTCAAGAGCCCTAAACCCTGTAGTGTATATGGGCCTAAAGTTTTGTATAGTTACATTACCACCGATGTTAACATCTTAACTTTGCCTCAATCTTTAAGTTAATTCTGTAAGAAAAAAACGAAAAGACCGGAACAACCGAACAAAAACAATTTCACTTGTGGCAATAAAATATAGACATTACAACCCTAAAAAGTATATTATGTGTGTACCTATAAAAAAGTAAGAAATCGAGTTGAAAGAACTCAAATAAATGCATAATTTTATTATAATATCATACCGTTCGGCGGGTGTCGGCGCCGAGGATTTGGGAACCAGAAATGAGCCGAAAATGGAAATTCTTTTATTTTATGATAGATTTATTCAAGGGTTGGAGTTTATTATCTAGTTAATCGGGCTACCCTTATTCCTGTTATTTTTAAGCTATTACGAAAAATAGCAGTAAGTTAATCCTATGTTTTATCTTGAAGGGACCTTAGAGAGGTTTTCCGATGGGGAGGCCGGGGTGTCAGCCACAAAAAGGCGTACGATTGCTCGACAAACACAATTATCTTCACTTTAGCAGTGATCTACTTAAGTGCCAGTCTTGGGTAGAATAAACTTTGCTAATGAGATCTTGAACAATGGTGTTTAGCTTAAGTGCGTGTTGACTTACGATAATTGCAAAAGGCAATATAATACCTTTCAATTCTAATTACTAGTTCTCATTTGTTTCATTAATTATAAGCGATAATTAATTTGAGTAAAGGCTAGTTTAATCATGGATTTATTTCGAAAAATTAATTAATCTTAATTTTTAAGAACCTACTTTGACAATTGGTATTTTATAAAATTATTTGCAGTCCACCCCAGCTTCGCACAGGTATTAAACAAAAATATCAGATAATTACACACTAACACGTTGGGTGTCACAGTTTTCATACGGATCCCTAACTTTTTTACTACCATTGATATTGACTCGACACTCCATAACTGACACTGGCCGTAGAAAAAAAGTAAGCAGCGGAGCCATAATAAAAATAGAAGTTGAATATATCACAGTTATACATACACACAGTTTAATTGTTGAATTTTTCATGCAAATCCCTAACTTTTAGAAAATATTCTATAGCCTATGTTCATCAGGGAAAATTAAGGATTGTAATGGTAAAAGAATTTTTCAAATCGGTCCAGTAGTTTCAGAGCCTATTCAATTCAAACAAACAAACAACCAAATCTTTCCTCTTTATAATATTAGTATAGATATATAAATACCGGGCACAGGGTTCCACTCTACGTAGGAATAAAACTGGACGTGCCGATGCACATTATCTGGAGATTGCTTTTTTTACCTAATAATGTTTGAAACCGTAGACCCGTTATATCAAATGAATATTTGATTTAGGTCCATTTGCATACTTTATATAGGACTTCGCGTTTTAATCGGTTATAATATAACGCTTATACTTCGGAGTATTGCGTTGTACTGGAAATCAAACATCCAGTTAGTTTTTCAGGCAAGTACTGATGAAGAAATTATTGAAACTACCACAGAACTACCTCCGTTTTTCCGAGGTGTTTCTAATATTGATGTTTTTGGGTGGTTCTATAAGTTCCGTCTGCAAAAGCAAGCTTGAATTTAGCCCCCGTCTCTACCTTATAAGGTAAAAGTATAATAAAGTATAAAGCAGTGAAATATAGAAGCTGGTTGTTCGTACGATGATCCTCTCTAGAGTAAAACGATTAACTACTCATGTTTCAGATTCAATAACTTTATTTCTTGAGGCTTACAAAATAAGCACTTAGACAAATCAAATTTCATACAGTTAATTATTATAAAAAGAATTAATTGGTTATTAATTTCTCTTCACATCAACTTTTTGTCCACTATCACTATCTCACTATCTAAATCTTAGTTAAATGTAGGTAATTTAGACACAAGTCAATCATTATTTGAATACATATATCTAAAGCTAAGCACAACTTTCAGTTTCTTAGCTATTGTAGGTGTGGAATCCAGCCAAGCCATGTCATGGTCGAGTTGTCCACTTCACTTAGGGCTAGGGAATAAAATCGTAGATTTTTGATTCAGGCTAGTTGCCCACTTAGTTCTAGAAAAGGGATAATTCGTCCGGAGACGATTTGTCCCTTTGGAGACGGGGTGTCATGACCAAATACCCAACTAATCGAGTCTATTTGGTAAAAAAACATGAGATTTAAGAATAGATTATTTATTCAGCATAGAAACAACCGGTCAAAGCTAAACAAAGTTAAAAAGTTTACTTCTTGTGACGTCACAGTTACAGAAGAAGTTATCGAGTTTTTCAATATAGCTACGTCAAAGTAATTGTGCAGTTAGCTTCGTAACGACTAACACTAAAACCCTTCCGAGGTCACTGTTATGGCCACAATTGACAGGCAGTCATGAATCTCAGACTGCCTCCAGGGAAATCAAAGGCGCAAGATGAACCCAAAGTAAGCTCTACTGAAAGAACATACCTATTAACTTTATTTACCCAAGTGTTTCAATACAAAAGGTTATTTTTGTCAAGGATATAAAAAAAGGAAATAAATACTTATGCAATATTACTTGCTCAAACTCAACATACTACAACTCTAATTTAAGGCTGTGAATTTCCGACAGCTGTATGGTGCGCATCTACGTTATGATTAATTTAATTAATTACGTTACTAATGCGAACAATTACGAAATAAATTTACATAGTTTTTCGGCTTGGTATTTAGTTTAAATCAACAAATTTGTTACTAAAACATAAGAGAACTCACGATTTAGTCACCCAAATAATCAATTCTAGACTATCATAAAAATAACTTATTCAAACTAATTCACAATCGCTTTATCTGTTTGGGAACAACGATGGTACATGCAGTCTGACGTACCTACACGATACAACTCTTTTTGCATCGTGGGTTACAGGGTTACAGGTTATGTTCACCTCATTAAACTCAATCCTACTCTATTTACACGGAACCATGGCCAATTGCGATAGAGGTCTAATTGCAATATTTATTAGCAGAGTGAAAAAAACGAAGTGAGGTCTTCCGATATCAAAGGTGGTCAAAGCAAAATAGATGAACTTTTCTTGACGTCCATAACTAAATTTCAACAAGTCTTTGGTGCTTTCAGAAACTATTCGATGAACTGATTTCCGTTTTGTTTGTATTACCTGCTTGAGTTTTGTTGATAATGGACGATCAATTTTTCTTTTAAATGTATTTATAGTATAGTAAAATGATTTTATTTATTTGTTTAATAGCAAAACACAAGCAGATCCAAAGCAGTGTCAGACCGGTTTAATGCATATGCATGCATAGTACTACATAGTTTTATTAATTTTGTGCGTTGCTTTGACAAAACCTTATTTCTACCCGTTTTAACTTCAAGTTAACAGAAGAATAGAGAGCAGCTCCGATCTATTCGCATAAATAAAGTTAGTAAAAGAAAGGTAGGAAGCACCCCTTATATTGCCTTAACTGCCTAGTTAAGGAATTCGAGACATTTACTTCGAAAGTTTTCATTACAGAGTGCGTATAAAAGGAGTAATGTTCCGATTGTTTGTAGTTGTATGTGCGGTTTGGTGGGTATTAGCGGGATTAGGGAGCCTTCAAACGCGGAATGTTTAGTAAAATAGCCCTTGGTCCCTTTCCGAGGGAAGGATCGTTGCGGGAGATATCGCAGCTGGGCCCGGCACGCCAAATCTTCTTTGACAACTGGCCGCGGATTTCCTTTATGGCTCAGTCAAAAATTATGCCCTCTGATATTATTTTCAAGTAAGTAGAGACACCGCGCCCGCAACACGCCATATCCGGATTGGAAACTCAAAGCAAAGAGGTTCCTGCACCTGGATAAACCCGGATATTGCTCTCTTAGATTGACTAAGCACAAGCTCTATCAACTTTATGATGATAGTGGTTCTTGTAAATGTTATATAGCATTTTATTTTATTATTGTAACTCTATTTAAATTAAAATTTGCCTGATTTTATTTTATAAAATACAAACTCAACTTTTCAAATCGGTCCAGTATTTTCGAGGTCTATTCAATTCAAACACACAATCAAATCTTTCCTCTTTATAATATTAAGTATAGATAATGCTGGATACTTCCAACCTGTATTTAAACAAGTTAGTGGGAATATTTGTACGGGGCAGTAAGGGCATATAAATTTACCATTAGAGTACATGAAAAAGGTTTTATAAAGAATACCCTTTCGAAAAAAAAAGTCATCCCCATTTTCAAAAAAATTAGAAAGAATTAAAAAAAAAAATTTAGATTACGAGAAATGTGCGTTTTCAACAAAAAGTTCTTTGGCATCTACTAGGATTTGAGTTCCTACTAACAAATTCAGAAAAAGCTTGTGTATGCTGGCACAAGTTTGTGAGACACTAAACATGATATAATCAAAACCAAAAGTGTACCGTAGTCTGAACCCACGGTTCCGAACATTTTATCCGTAGTTTATACGCAGTGCATGGATTTCCAACAAAATGCTTTTATGAGAACACTGACTAGGACGAGAATATCTCATCCAGACATTGATTTAATAAAATGTGACGGCTTGTAAAAACTAAAAGCACTGTTGATCTAGCTCAAGAAAACTATTTTTACAAAAGCCTTTCTTTCTTCATATTCTTCAACGAAGACGGGCTGTATGGGCGTTATTGTAGAAAACAAGTATATTGTTACTAAGTAAACTGACTACTTCTAGCGTTCGGACAATAGGTAATGCTTCAGCTAACCATACACGTATTGTGTATGGTTAGATGCTTGAACCAATACCTTCTAATAGAGACAAACGAGAGCGATCTCATCAAAGTTGGTGCGAAGTGCTAACAAGCCGATGCATGGTCTGTTTGACCTCCAATTAAACCCATTACGCTCGAATGACCACAGAAAGCAATTGTGCTAACGCTTACGTTCTAAGCTCGTACAAATAGCCTATTAATACGTGGTACTTTTCAAATCGCCGAATTTGTTAAAAGTTTTAGTATTGGAATTTTTAACCTTCTTTTAAATGGACGCAAGCTGCTCGCTACGATATTTTTTATTTTATTATATAGAAGAACTTTGTCTCTTAATAACCATACTATTCAATTGAAGCCCTTATGTACGTTTAATGTGATTGATAATTTTAAAATTCAATTAAAAATATTTGGAAACCAATTATCGTTTATATATATAAAGATAAAGATAATATATATAAAGAATTTGAATATTCTTGAATGAACAATATTATTAACCGAGGCGCATAGGCGTCCGTAATCTCTCATAGTATATAAATCAATCGCCGTTCGTTAATCTCGCTGAAGAAAAGAGTAGTAGTATCTAAGAGAAAACTGTTTTCATTTCATAAACTTGAATTTGTTAAAAATATTTCTTTGTAAGCTAACATGAATAGACTATCTTATGACCTTACATTGACACAACCGACATTGATATTTCTGACCTATCTTTCCGCTCCTGGCAAAAATACATGTATTATTAGTGCCGAGTAATTATCCGATCGGTACAACTAAATATAATAATTAAAACAGTCAAGTCAGTAAGTGTGGTTAGGTACTAAAGAAGTATTAAAGTAGACAGAACGTAGTACCAATTATTACAAAGCGATAACCTCTGTGGCTTAGTGTTATTATTTTCTTTGTGATATAATTTTAACGTTGATAAATAAACTAAAAAAAGGTTCGAGAGCATAGCAAAAAATTCATTTTGGCATTACCTTTCTTTAAGGTGCCTCGGTGCCTCTTTAAGAAATCGTAGAGGGCATCTATTTCTATTTTTCAAATGGAGCGAGACCTAAATCCGTTTAGCTAGCTACTGCTGACGCGCTGCCCGATGTAACCACTATTACCTTATTTTCTTTATAATATTTCTTTAAGTTATACCATAGAATATCATCATTATATTTTGACGACCACTGTGGCGCGGTGGGCGAAGGTCCGCCTGCGACGCAGGAGGTTGCGGGTTCGATTGCCGCCTCGGGACAAATATCTGTACGATCTGCAGATATTTGTTCAAGGGTTCTGGTTGTTTTCTATGTATGATAAAAAATATCTATCTATTTAATAATATTGTTTTATGTATATTAGTCATCTACCCATAACACAAGGTCTGCTTAGCTTGGGGCTAGATGATGTTGTGTGGATTGTCCAGCATTATTTATTTATTATTTTATATATGTCAGGTTTTTGCCACCAGCTTTCATAAAAATACTTATCCACACAAATACTAAGAAAACATGTCTTCTTTGAAAATTGTGATTAGCTTATTTTCAAAAGTATTTTGAAAAAATATATTGTGGTATATATAAATACTATTTTAATACAAATAATAGCAGATCACAGTGAAAATATGTTTAAGTTACAACATTTTTGGTATTACGTTTGTATGGGAAATTCACCCGTCGCCGGAGCCTTAACAGGCCTTACGCAGTCAATTTTACCTAAAAGCTCTTTAAAATATATGATAAAAATAAATTATTCATCGTTGCCGCAATGACGGAAAAGCTAGATGCATATTTGCGAGCACTAAATCTGCCATTAAAACGTTGAACTAATGTTCTCAACTGAAAGAATCATATCCTCGTTTATATATACTTCCATTAAAATCCTTCTTAAATTCTAGTTAATTTAGATTTAGTAACTTGCTTAATGCACTCAAACCATTAATGTGCTCAACCAACCGACTCATTATGAGAAAACTTGGGCTTGAAGAGCTAAACTCAATTTATTACCTAGAAGGTGATGCGCGCTTCATATGTGCCTTTATGTCTTTAGCTCCAACCACAGAATAACTAAACCAAGACTTGACTTTTATTTTTTACTAGCGGTCCCCGGCTCCGCACGGGTATTAATCAAAAATTTCGGAAAATAAACACACTATAACGATGGGTTTCACAGTTTTCATACGGATCCCTTACCTTTTTTAACAGCATTGGACACAGCATTTTGACATTGACTCGACACTCCATAACTGACACTGGCTGTAGAGAAAAAGCAAGCACCGTGCGCTAAATATTCAACCTCTTTTTATATTATGACGCGCCATAATAGAAAAAGAGGTTCATTGGTGAAATAATTTTTCAAATTGGTCCAGTAGTTTCGGAGCCTATTCAATTCAAACACAAACAAACATACAAACAATCAAATCTTTCCTCTTTATAATATTAGTATAGATTTATGTTATGGCGATATGTTCAGAATAACTGTCGGAGTACGACATAAGTTTTTTTACGTCGCCTTTTTAGGCGACATCTACCTAATTGAAACTAAAGAAATTCCGTATGACTTCCGAGAGCAAAGTGTTGGCAAAAAGCCGAGAAAACTCAGCCGATGTCCTGAATTGAAATCTTAAAATCGCGAATCCATTGTGCGCCATCCATTTTGCATAGAGAGAATGATATTAGACTTCGAAACACTTGCTGGATTGGGAATACGCCGATGCACTTAGTTTAGTATACATGACTCAGAAAATAATGTTGCTCGGATTTGATAGACTTATGTACTATAGTAAAAGATAACTAGATGACTTGCGGACCGAATTATGCGACGAAGTAATGCTGACGTAGAATGCAGTAATAGTTTACGGGATTATAAAGTCCCTATTTCGCCACTTTCTCAAGACGGTGCGGCACGATGCGGCTCCTTTATTTATTTTTACAGCCCCGTGTCAAGAGCACGCCTCGTACATTTGTCTCGTCTCTTGCCCTATTAAGGGGTGCACCACTCACGTTAGCGGTTGGGCTAAAAACAAAAATCAACCTTTGTAATGCCTTTTCCACAGGGCTTTGTGCTGTCACTCATAATCGGACTCGAATAGCGTAATTAATACCTTTAGATACGTCATTGTTCTTCTTAGACAATTATTTGTAACTAATAAACTGAGTTAAGATTACCTGAATAAATGAAGTTGCTTTATAGCAAGACTATACGAGTGATATAAAAAGTAATTTGCTCCCATTGCCACTGTGAGGAACACCGATTATGTGTATGTTTATTCTACCAATAGGAATATTAACCTTTTAATATTTGTCCACCCCGAAAATATTGACTTCCTTCTTCCTATAACCCGCCAAGGTGATCCAAAGGTGCTTACGAACGACGTCTAAATTTGTGAACCTACTCATCCATCAAAAACCTTTCTCTTGAATCATTCAATCTATTAAAAAAAACAGCATTAAAATCCGTTGCGTAGTTTTAAAGATGTAAGCATACATAGGGACAAACAGACAGACTGCGGGAAGCGACTTTATTAGTGTGTAGTTATGTTGTATGTATTGTAACTACTGTAAAACACGTGTCAAGAAAGTTAAATAATGAGTTCCGAAATTTGCAATGCAATAACTTTTTACGGTATCTACGCTCGACCCTAAAGAATAGGTATAAAAGATGATCCTGAAATATATGTAGGTACACAATTACAAAGATTTTTATCAAAAAACCTCTTCAAATGTTTTATTTTATTGTTAACGTTTGTCAGACATGAAAGTCATACATAACTGAGAGTGTAGTCATAAAAGATGACAATACTTTCAGAAATATATTTCGGGAACGTGAGTGAGTTAAGAATAAATAATCTGTAATGTTTAATGCCTTGATAAAATATGTACGTATGCAAATATTGCAAACTAGCATTTGTCAGCTGATTTGCGTGACGTTTTCTGAAATCAAAAGTAGCTTTGTAATACTAGTTGCAGAATTTTTTGCGCGCAAAATTTTAGGCCGTTCCTTACAGTAGTTTAAGCGTTGTATTGTGATTTCTATCATCCTTACGACCTCTATGACACAGCCGGCAAAGATCCGGCAGCGACGCAGGAGGTTGCGGCCAGTTACCTCTTAGGGACATAATTATGCTTGTAGGATCAGCATTTATTTATTCCGAGTGTTCTGGGTGTTGTAAATAATGTCAAAAAATGTCTATCATTGTAATTTATTGTTTTAATACAGTCATCTAATTTGGACTAGGTAAGTGATTGTGCGTGAAGTAACCAGCATTATTTATTTATATCATATTCACAAACCTTCGCCTTTAGTAGGACAGAGATCTGTACTCTGTGTGTCATGAGTCATAACTAAACCAGGCACAAAAGAAGCTCACTTTTATCTCTCTCCGTCTAAAAAGCCAAGCTCTTTTGTAGTACGGACAGATTGAGCAGCATTGATGGACGCCAATTGTACGTATCTACCTCGAGTCACAAAATACCCATATAATAGGTACCTACTATGCTTGGGTGCCCTCCGTGAAAGCTTCCTTATAACGACTATTTACCCGTCTTACATAGGTTTTTATGAGGATTACCAGCCTACGAGTATTATTATCGAATAATTTGCCTGCAACTTTAGAAATTATTTACCAGGATAAAAAGATTTACGTAGCTAAGTTATTCTTGCTTTGGAACAACGGTCGACGACCTCTTTGGCGCGGTGCAGCGGTGGGCGAAAGTCTGCCTGCGACGCAGGAGGTTGCCTGTTCGATTTCCGCCTCGGGACAAATGTACATAAATTCAGCCTAATCCGCTTAGTACGTTTGACGTAAAGTCGCAATAAACATCTAAATTTAGAGGTATATCCAAACTTTTGCATTTATACTACTAGCTACTTAAGGCCACGGCTTCCCGTGCGTTTGTTTTGCATCTAAAATTAACATAATATCATCAAGCAGGCATTTATGTGTGCAAAATCTCAGCAAATATCTTCAAAACCACATAAACCTTCGCTTTCTAATATTAGTAGTAATCGTGAAATGTCGTTTAAAGTAGCTTCAGCTTTTTCAGAGTACTTGAGTTAAGGCCCTATATAAAGACAATATTTAGGTATAAGTAGTATTATTTAGTAGTTCGTAGCGCTTGACAAATAAAGTTGAAAATGGTGATGCGTTTGATTTAGTTGAATCTCTTGTTCGACAATGTCAACATTATTTATCGGTTTTAATTTATTTTAAAAGTAAATACACCAGTAAATTAAAATTTTTATACATAATTCTCTAGATGATAAAATTACCTTTCTTACAGTAACAAAATTATAAAATGTTATCACTCAAAATATTGAGCATTTCGAGACGAAAAAATATTTTCGTGTTCTTTCTTGCGATATTTTTTTCAAGTTTCTAGATGGTTTTTATGAAATATTTTTGTATAAGTCTTTTGTCCATACACTTGACTATAAACTGTATTTTTTTTGGGCTTGTAATATGTCGCAGTAAGCCTAACTGTGCGACGAAAAAGTGGTCGTTTTACGATGTCTGTCGTATGGCAGCGCCTTAAGGGTATTTATTGTTAGAAATGATTATTGTAAGAAGTTGAACTGGTGAGATATCGTTATGGTCATTATTAATATTGGTCACTGGTCAAGAAGCGGAAAGATACATGGCAATTATGAATCTATGGAAAGTGTAGCGTAAACTATCAAGTATGAAATCATTTTTACTGTGAATCTAAACACTCCTAGTAATAGGCGAGAAACCTTCCTACGTATTGTAGTCGAAACATTGATAGCGAGATAATAGTTTTTATTAAAAGATTGTAGGTAGGTGATTACATGTGCACATTCTTAACTATGATAAAACTAGATCTTAGAAAGAGTTACTATTCAATCATGAAAAATAAAGAAGTGAGAAACTTATTATGTCATTTACAGACAGGTAATAATAATTAAAATAATTTCTGTCTTGCTTCAATGAGCTAAGCTTGTATCGAAGAGATAATATCCCTTATGAAAACTTAGATCATTTAATTCGTAGAAATAGTTAAAAATATAAGAATAAATTAACTTATTACTCATAGAGAAAGCACATATTTTTAAATAAAATTTATTTTAGAAAAAGTAGTGCTGAAGCAAGAGAAAAGTGCGAATGTCTTTGGGCGTAAACGATACAATGGCCGCTCGGCTACGACGCCTTTCCTTAGCTATAAAAAAATAATCTTTATTGGAACAGAGTACAAAGGATTTTGAAAAACTATCCTTATTAAACATGCTACATGTTATCAACTATGCCAGGTATTTAGTTATTATTTGGTTCAGTTCGGTTTTGTTCCAGCAATGGTTCAAAACAATTACTGTTCCTCCCTATTTTGTTCAAAGGCAACGCAAGAGAACACAGAAACGGGAAAACTTACCTTGTCCAGGGACACTCCTAAATAAACACAGTAATTTATTAATGCCACTTTATTAAAGACCCACTTTTCTAGATGAAAAAATCCATCCATAATATATTACACATTTCCGACATTATAAATCTGAAAGTAATTCGGTTTGTCTCACTGTTGCCTTATCACATCTAAGCGGCTAAATGGACGTTAATAAAATTTAGCAATGATGTAGTCGTCCAGGGAACGACTTAACCGACTTTTATACAGGATAAGTACGCGCGAAGCTGCTGGCAGAAGCTTGTATTTTTTTATTCAATAAAATTTTGGCTTACAATGAGACAAAACATTTGAATTTTCCTTCATACTATATTATTAGGATAACGTAAATAATTAAATTGCAATAACATAATAAAATAATTACAAATAATATTTGCACTAACATCTGTTTTTTAAAACCTAAACCATTACCTACCAGAAGGCAGCATGCCCAGAATGTTTTCAGCATTGCCACGTTGGATGGCAATGCTCATAATAATAATAATCCTTTTGTTTCAGATATCAAGATCCTATAATTAGGTGGGCTAATTAGGTGACTGAAATAAAAGCCAGCATTCGGATCACCTGTAGTTCTACTATGAGTAGTTTTGTGCGATCTTTGTACATTGCATGTGCCCAGGACCCCAATGTCACAAACAGCAATCAGCTGAAATACAAAATATTTCATATACGTATAATATAACATGCGTCAGACTCCCACTTGACTTATTTTTTTATGATCAAACGTTTTGAGAAACCGCCCACGGATAACCCTGTCAATTTTTGATATGGGGCTTGTTCAACTTGAACGGGCGTCAGTTTGGATAGCCATCCGCATTGATAAATCTGTCATTAGATTATAACCGCTCCGAGAGGCTTTTAGATATTGGCCCTCACCTTTACTTGCGACTTTTGATAAGAAGGTACCCACATTTTATATCAAATTTTTCTTAAACGTTGTCTTTCAAAATGGCCCAGTCAGCATGGACTTAAACGGGCTGATGCTGATAATGATTGCAGCACAAACTGCCCTATAAGAGTTGTCTTGTAGTTCAAATTGATACTTTTCCCTGCACGAATCCGCTGTGTTATAAAGTTAAGTAAGTAAGTAAGCACATATTTGACACCTGAAAGCTACATATAGCTATACAGCAGTTTATAATAAAGTTTAGACAAAACATACATATAACAGATAGTGAGTGTCCTTCTCTGTTATAATATTGTTTATAACGTTGAATTGTATAATATAATGTGCTATGTTTTTGAATATTGGTATAAATACAGGATTAATAATGGCGGCAATGATATAATAAATAAATTCACAACAGCATCGTCTAGCTCCAAGCTAAGCAGAGCTTATGTTATTGTGTTTACCTAAAGGTATAAACCAAATACAATATAGGTATTACATTATCATTGTGTTATTAATATTCATGTTTGATTTTAGAAGCTCGTTTGTACAGTAAGCTACATGTGAACTTTCTTGGTTTTAGCCGTGTAAAGCTACTCCTGGTATCCAGGACATACAGAGCAACAAACCCTAGCTTTCAGAGATTTTCGCGGTAATTTTTTGCGTTTGTGCATTCACGCAGGTGGCTGGCGGCGCTTTGAACATTTGTTCTGAAAATAAATTAATTGTTAATAAATAAATGTTTTGGTAATAGATAAATGTTGGTAATAAATAAATGTTTTCTTAAGATCATCTTTGTTGTTTCAATTAGAAAAAATATGATTAGGGTCCAATAGGAAGTAGTAGTAGTAGGTATTAGTATAGTAGATTAGGGTGTTGGTGTTCCCAGACCTTGCCATTGACGCTTGCCATTAACAAATCTTGGTACAGAAATTTAGAAGCATGGGTAACCGTAGCCCCAGCCCCCGTAACACATCTTGGTTTTTCAAGTTACGTTCTGTATTTTCATAGAAAATGGAAAAATTACTGATATGCATCCATAAACATTCTAAAATTATTTACATTCACCACTATGCCAATACTAAAAGATGTTCACAGCCGCTCTCTTAAAATGTTAGCATTGTTGTTTTGGCCTTTACAGCATAAAACATAATTTGCCTTCACATTAATACTCTTATGGTGCTTTTAAAATAACAGCTATAAAGCGGCACCGTCGAAATACTCGACTAATGCAAAAAGTGCTACAATTCGATCTCCTTCTACTTTTAGCTGAGACTGTACAGACTCAGATTGTAGCAGCGAGATTACGACTGACCTCTAATAGGTATTTACAAAAGCTTGAAATTCTGGTGTATACCAAAACCACAAAACAGCTAACAGTTATTCGGGTTCTCTTGCACAAAACGAAACTGAAAAATCTACAAAACAGCGGCTCTGCCGATGACACTGGCTCTACTCTACCATTAGTGCACGTAAAAAGATTAATCAGTTAAATTATTAAATGAATTATGACACGTTATATTGTTAAAATTATTAATCAAGCACACAAATCGTATCGTTTTATGTTGGTTTCAGTTGGTTTCAGTTTCATTTGGCACAAGTAAACTTATAGGGATGTTCCCTAACAACTGTTAGCGTATAGAGTAACATTTTATTTTATAAAAATAAACAATTTCATCAAAGATATCTACTATGGTAAGCTGAAAAGTGCCTTAAGAGGTAGTGGAGTGCACGTAAGATATTAAAAAGCTTCAGCCGCGGCTTTGCGTTTTTTTAATAATAAAATGCCTGTTTGTTCTTATTTTTATGTGTGCGAAATTCCAGCTCAGTCTTGCAGTAGTTTTGGCATTATCTACGGCTTAAAAAATCTCAAATGCTTCTCTGTACTTTATAATATGTACTTTATTTATAAGTGACAGTCTACCCCGGCTTCGCAAGAGTATTAAACAAAAATTTCAATAATTATTAATTTAAATCATTTTTCAAATCGGTCTAGTGATTTCGGAGCCTATTAAAGTCAAATATTCAATACAGTTTCTGAAGAATAAGTTACAAGATTCCTAGTAACAGAAATGCTAATAAATGACATTCACTCCTAAATGATAGGAGATATTAAAAAGGTTAATTCTTTCATACAATTCACAATTTAAAATAGAAGTTACGTAGCCGTCGAAATTAGTGTAACCTCTTACACTTAATTTGACGGTTACTTAACTTTCAAATAAATCTATTCAATTGAAGAAAACTTGGGAAACTTAGATACAAACTTAAAGCGTTGAGGTACCTGTGAGATTGTTTGCAAGAGTTTGTTGTTAGCGCAATTCTTTCAATTGTGAATAGGAATTATGATTTGTTTATCGTATTTGATCGTTACGTTTTATGTAAATAAAGAACGTAAAGCCATTCATGTGACTAAGATGACTACATACTCAGATAGGATAGAATTTACCTACTCGTATATTGACCCATTGGTGCACAACGGCATAGAAAATATTGCTCGTCAAAGCTATAAAAAAATATAAAACAAAAAAATTAGGAGTGAAGAGATTAAACAAAATTTTAAATGAACGAAAACAATATATTGCAATTATTTGAAAATTTAGTAACGAAAATTAATTGTTATTAATTAATTGATGCGGTTTAACCGGGAAATATATATGAAAACTAGTGGTCCGGCTTCGCACAGGTATTACAAAAAACAATTAATATTTACACACATACTGTATGTGACATACACGTTGGGTTACATAACTGAAATTATCCGACGGATTCCTAACTTTTTTGAAAATTTTCTATTGTTAATGTAATGTCTATTTTAGGAGCCTTTTAAATTCAAACAATTAAATTTTTCCTGAATTTAAAATTTATACTAATATTATAAATAATAAATATTTAATATGATATGAAAATAGGTGTTCCGGAAATGTTATTGTATTTGTCAGGTTCACCGCGTTCCAATTTGAGATGTTAAGTTAAATTTAATTTGGTTAATTTACTTTGAATCAGGTTAACACAAAAACATTAAACGCATATTTTAGATTTTCTCTCAGTTTCTTTTGAAAACTCACCTTAATAAAATACTGTTGTTTGTGTAATCCGATTTTAGCCAGCCCTATTGGTCTAGAGCTGATTGGTTTAGCTGGCAATCTTCTAATCATATTGATACACACACAACAGATCTTAATCCATTCTTAATTAACAAATATATGTACGAAAGTAAATCTTTTATAAATCGATACTACAACAGATCTTAATCCATTCTTCATTAACAAATATACGAAAGTAAATCTTTCTTTACGAAGAGAAGGAAAAAGATCGTGATGGTTTCTAATCTTCCGGTATTTTTCACGACGAAACAGATGAACAGTGAAGGATATCAACTGAGTTTAATACAAATAGAAAAGCGTTTGTATAAATGAAACGAAATTTTTGATTAAAAGGGAACAACATACAATAGTAGGTACCTACTACTAAAAAGGAATTCAGTAACCTGCGATCGATTTCTTGTCAAGTACACATAACAAATAAACGCTAGCTAGGTGACTACATTTCCTGCGCCGATGAGTGGACATCTGCTTCTGTCAGATAATATGTAGGTAGATGAGATACATCGGCCTCCATCATCATTATAGGCCAACAGTGAATGTATAGCATTCACTTTTGGATATCCCTATCAGGGCGCATAAAAACCGCTGCTGAACATGCTTCTCCCAAACGAGGAGTCACTGCACTTGCCAGGGTGATAAAATCAAAATCAAAGTCCTTTATTTTTACTTACCTTACCTTTAGACCTTACAGGACTCTTGGACAAATCACAGTAAAATTAATCGAAGTAGAGGCTATAATTCTTTTGGTAGGTTCCCGCGACTCTAACGACAACTCGTCCATTCTTACGCCGCAACCATCACGCCTAGACATAGGCTTTCCATCTACTTTCAATATACACCATCGTATCGTAAGTTAAAGGTACAGTTTTATTGAATAAGATTTTCCTATAGATTTACGAATCATAAATATTAAAATACGCGGGTCCAGCGCTTACATCCTTGTCTCTGGCGATACCGGGCTTAGGACCGCAAAACGAGTGTAATTCGCCCCGAGGTTTTTCTATATAAATTCTAAATCCTTCTTACTGCAACTTTATTCTTTGTACCTACAGAACAATCTTATTATATTTTTACCGAGAATTTCTCTTTCCTCAGACGTTATAAAATTTCAGAAACTAGAAGTTTAAGAATTTAATAGTTTAGATCCGATTTGATCTAAATTATTTGCAACAGTCTGCATTTAGCTGAACTGTTTCACTTTTATTGTTTAGTTGTTATATTACTTGTTAATAAACTTTACAGAATAACAACTGTGTAAGTAAGAACTTAAATTATTCTAAACACCCATGTACAGTACAAGGCAAAAGCTATTTTCACGTCTGGCATCGTATTACGACAGAGTGGTCATAATATTCATGAAACCTGTTACTGAGGCAGTATTTGGAATAATGATATTAAATTACAAAACAAGCCTTGACGTCGTTCAACTTAGGTATTGATTTTGTATGTGATTTCTAATCTGAATGAGGATAAATAAAATGGCTGAAATATTTGATTTGTAAATACAAGTAGGTATAATGTGTGCTGTGATAATAATATCACTACAGAGAGACGAAATGCTCGCAATTATGACATTTAAATATCATGCTGATACGTTCTGAAAAACAGGCGGCATTTCGTGATAACAAAGTGAAAAAATGTTTAAATAACTTCACACTGCAACCAATGGACTTTAAAGTCTACATCGTAGGCATAAACTGATAGCTACTGAATATATAGAGTTTTCAAGACTTGAAATCTTTTATGTGCGTAATCCTTCTTAGCTTTGTGATGGAGCGGCAAGAAAATCTCTATCATCTAGCTACCGTGTTGTAAGCCGTCTTTAGACAGTAATATCGCCTCCATAAAAAGATGAGTAGGTAAAGCTAATTTTTGTATAAGTAGAAGATAAGTGGGTTTAATTGAGTTGCTAAGAATATTTTTATTTAACATTCAAGAGGACTGCCGGTCGCTGCGGGCCAAATAGATCATTTGCATGGAATATTAGGAGCTAATTACATGTTTTCTGTTTTGACTGTTTCAAAGGTTTTCAGAATTTTCCGGGAATAAATTTAGATATAATGAAAATAATAATAACATGGACACAGGAAACAATGCGGGCTGCCTCTGCACTAGCAGGATATTATTTTTTATAGAAAGCACGCGGATACTCAAGATCCCCTTGGCAACAGTAAGATGAATAAAGCACACGATGAGATCTTTAGTTTGTTTGTTAAAATACTAATAGCCGAGAGCAAGTTGAAATACATTTCGTGTTCACAATTATGATGTTTTGCTTTGTTTTAAAAATGGATTAACATGTAAACTAGGTACACTTTCAAAACTTGCGCTACGTACATAAGACCAAACAACAAACCTACTGAGCACCACATCTTTTCTGTAAATCATTTACTTTATCTCCATGTTTCCTATTGCTTTCAAGAATTGTAAAATTCAATTTAAAAGCCTACGTCTTTTGTTATTTTATATAGATTTTCGATAGACAGTAAACAGAAGCGGAAGTGCACTAGATTGAACGAATATAGATAGGATTGAGGGGGGAGGGGGGTGGAATAAATAGCATCTGTTTGATCGAACGACGACATAAGAGCGGGGCTGATGTGATGATTCCTTCGTTGATACTTTGCTCCTTCTCCGTTTATCATCGGCTACATTAACATTACTGATTAGACAATGATTAATCTATAGATACAGTGAGATTTTTAAATTCATAATATC
Organism: Eupithecia pulchellata; assembly: GCA_963931895.1. Lineage (NCBI taxonomy): Eukaryota > Metazoa > Arthropoda > Insecta > Lepidoptera > Geometridae > Eupithecia > Eupithecia pulchellata. The sequence goes on along the minus strand of OZ007520.1, from coordinate 4,628,225 downwards.
TTATTATGGTAAGGATGGTCTACCCGCAAATCAATTGATTTCTTAAAATTTACTCAGAGTCTTCAACACTTCGAAGTTGTACTAATATGTTGTCCGAAAAGAGACAAAGAGTTCGAGTTGGACTTACACTACATAAGGTAGTTAAATTCAATCTAATTAATTACATTTGAATTTAACTTAAAGTTCTCTTATTAACAAATACCAAACATAACTTGGCTTTGAACATCTGAATGTGAAATAGCTATGAACTGAAAAGCGAGCTTTTTGACAACTAAATTCTGTTTCTGTCTTAGCTTGTTATCAATTATTTTCATCATCTGTAGTTTCGTTTTAATGTGTCGTGTTTTTTCGTTCATGCGTAATACTTACTCATACTTAAAGAGGAGCTATTTTAATGCAAAGTCATAAAAAAAAACGCTGGACGATCCACAACACATCATCTAGCCCCAAATACGCAGAGTTTGAGTTATGGGCTATAAATCAGTTATTTTATTATAGAACTGATATATGTACTTATGCACTCCACCGAACTGCGATCCCCAACCTGCATGCCCAGCTTGGGATTATGGGCATTAGCCCCCAAATGATAATGCCATCTATGGCGCTCATTAGGGGAGGCCTATGTCCAGCAGTAGACTATTATAGGCTGGTGATGATGATGATGATATGTACTTACTTAATTCATAACTATACGTCCACTCTGTTAAGTACCCTGTCAAATAATTTGTTACCAAATGTCATAAATTCAAATTCAAATTCAAATTCATTTATTAATTCAGACAATTACATCCATATTTAGAGTTTAGTATAAAGTTAGGTATAAGTAGTACAATTTACAAACACGGTCAAAAATACGTTCGCGGTCAAAATAACACTCACATCAGCCAATTACAATAAATTTAATTGACATAATAAATTTGTTTAGCATAGAAGTCCTTCACGTGTGCGTCAGCAAACATGCCTGACGCACTACAGTGTCTGGGCAGCCCCACCATCGCCCTCAACTAATTATTATAAAGGACTCGTAGGGCACTGAAGGACGCTTTGGTATACGTAACCCACAGGCCGCTGGTATAAAAGGATTGACAGTAGGATTTAAATAAAGATACCTTGACATCTACTGAACAATGAGCGAACCTGCGGATTAACATGTTTCCTCGGACCGCCAGTGCCCTACGTTCCCTTTCTATATCAACATTATCTTTTAGGTCAGCAGTGACCCAGTGTCCTAAATATTTAAATTTATTTACTCGCACCAGTTCGAGACCATCTAGACAGACAGGGGGAATGTCACTGGGGGGGGCGGCTGCCTGCAGCGAAGACCATAACCTCGCTCTTCTTGTTATTGTATTTGAGCCCGTGGCGATCGGCGTAGTCCTCGCATACAAGCAGCAGCCTCCTCAGCGCGCACACTGACGGGCACAGCAGCACCATATCATCCGCGTAGCTGATGTTATTGATCCTCTGACCATAAAAAGTCATGTTTAATTGTAAAATACTACGGTACGGGTGTTCGAACCCAATAACGTATTTCAAAATAAACATGAAACAAAGTCACACATTCGTAAAAAGCGGCGGGAAATAACATTTCACTATAATCTAGTATACCTATGCTATTTATTTCGAAACGCATCATTTTGCTAACGCAAACATGGACCGCAGTTCTCTTTGTAGGCTTTGAGTATACATAGACTTGGCTACAACGGACATTGTAATGTCCGAGTTTTATCTCGATTTTTTTTATTTTTTTAGTCTTCCACGCCTGCGGTTGTCGTTAAACAGTGGGAGACTGTTTTGATGGCTTCCAAAGGGAATATCGACAAGCGGCTATTGAAATTTGTCGAATAATCTGCTCTCACTTACATTGCCCCAGTAGCCCTCGACAAAACAAGTAATACATCTCAATCTCTACCTGGGAGCGAGCGAAACAGTGTAGCAAGACATACTTATGTTGTATCACCATATATCTACTGCAGTTTGGGGTAGGATCGCTTTAAAGCCAACCTACAGAGAAATAGATTTAATAAAAACGTTAGTAGAAACATAGCACATGATTTTAATTTCACGACAGTACTTTTACAGCTTCACTATTCATTCGTCTGCAAAGATATGTCACCTTTGCGTTAATCGATCTCTTAACAGCAAGCAACGAATTAAGAAATCAAGGCACCGGCGTGCGTCTAATTTGATAAAAAAAATATCATTAATATCAGATGAGAATGTTGTTTGGAAGCTACTGACACAAGTAAATCACGTTAAGGTAGAAGCGAGAAATATTAGCAGCATGAATTCATAAACACGTAGGTGGCACTGCATCTGATTAGTCTAGGTAACCAAATCATATCCATGTTGGATGCAAACCATATTACCAAGCCCTCGCTACGATGCTATTTCGAGAGCCCTATGTTATGCGTTTATGTTCATGCTATTTAGACTGGAAATCTCAGATTCTGTATGCATGTTTATTCGTCGTATTGAAGTAGCAATCAGTAAGATTTTATATACCTCCAGTCTAAGACAGACTTTATACACTGTCTTTTTAGTAGTTATAAAAGTTCTTGATATTATATACCGGAAATGCATAAGACCGGACAAATTCTCTTCGGTAAATTGGCTTAGAAGTCTTTCTAACAAGAGTCTGGTAGATCGATTGTATTATTAGGTCGAAGGTCTGGCTAGGTAATTTAATATTGGTAGATATACTGAAGTCTGGAGGAAAGGAAAATAACAATCAAATCCAAAACTCAATTTTAAAAGGAAATGCTGTTTACCTCGTAAAATGTCATTTTGCGGATTTTCTTTGCCAGCCGCTTATAAAATTACTTTTTCATATTTTCCTTTCGGATTCGGGCTGTGACCAAACTTTGTAATAATATCTAAGGAAGCGAGATTTTATTGATTTAGCGTAAATACATCTTAGATACAATGTTTTCTTTTCTTTTCCTTAGTCAAGATAATGCTTTGTTTTATAATGTCTATTAAATATCTATAATCATACTATTACTAATATATAATAATACTATAAAGAGGATAGATTTGATTGATTGTTTTTTTGAATTTAAAAGGCTCCGAAAATTCTGGACTAAAAAAAAACCTTTCACATTCTACGTTGTCGTTGATGATTTTTTTTAGTAAGCCGCTTGCTAGTAATACCTTTATTAGGTAATCTAATGACCTTCACAAAATATTCTTACTTTTAAAATCTTCAGAGCTTGCGTCTGCTAGCTGGCACATCCCGCATTAATTTAATTTATGGTGCAAATGTGTATGCTAATTCGTAGGATAGGTATCTACTAAGTAAAGATCCGATTTGAGTTCCCAGCACACAGAGACGCACTTAAGGATTAATACGAGTACCACTATTATGGTGAAAACTTTCAAGTTTTTCTATTTCTAGCTTACTCTAATTACTGAGAGATCAATCGAGGAGCTAATCGCAGAATAGATAACTCCAGGGTTAACATCATCAATCCATCAAAATCATTTGAGTGGACACCGGAACTCGAAATATAGTAGTGATGTATTTAATAATACATTTTTTTTTCTTTGAGTGACCCGGATTCATTGCTCTCGAGTGTATTATAACGCCCTTTGGCCGCAGACAGATACATTTCATATAATTATGTATGCCAACAAAACGTGAAAATAACATGAATTATTTTGGCATTTACTATTATTACGGCTTTAATATTTAGACGGCCTCTGTGGCGCGGTGGGCGAAGGTCTGTCTGCGACGTAGGAGATTACGGGTTCGATTCCTGACCTGACAAATATGAGTAAGGTCTGCAAATATTAGTTCAGGGTGTTCTGGTCGTTTTCTATCAAAATCAAAATGCTTTATTTGCTTTAGACCGGACAGGACTCTTGGACACGTCACAAAATAAACAAAATACAAGTTAAATAAGAAATAAACTGATCATTGTTCACTTCAATCTTTTTAAGGTAAAGTAAAGAAGCGAACAAGAAACCTTTACCTTGTTAGATTGTTAATTTTCGAGTTGGAGCAAAACTCGTCCAAATCTTTTTTGTTGACTAGATAATCTGATATTTTATAGTACCTAAGCCTTTTTGCAAAGAATATATGTAGATCTATATACATAATATCTATACTATAAATGTATTATATATTAAAAAATATATGTCTATGTACTCGTAGATTATTATTTATATATCTAGTACCCATAACACAAGCTCTGCTTAGCTTGCTAGTTACCATGTAAATTGTCCAGCATAATTTATTTTATATTTACTTGAAACAAAGTTAAGCCTTTAAGTCGCAATGTCCACGTCAAAAAGCAGCTAAATCCGGACCTGTCGTGATGTGCTTTGTAATATCAGACGTAGCAGCGGCCGAGGCTCCGTGGCATAGTGCCAGTATGACGCGAAGCCATCCCACCCCACGAAGTGCAGGGCCTTTTGTGCAAATAAGCTTTCGATATACGATTTCGAAAACCAAAGAATATAGGCATAGAATGTCAGTAGACACTAACGAAGTGAAACCTAAAAATGCGACAATCGACTTATAATACGTCTCATTTTCCTATTGACTACCTGACAATTCTGGCTTCTAAATTCACTCCAATCGATTCTAGTTGAAAAAAGCTTAATTCTATTTCATGAAATGTATGTATATTAATGTTAATATTTTAAAATAATTTTTGACATAAATCTGAACTCAGTTTTGCAGTGCCCTTCCAGGGTGTACCTAGTGAAAACTATACTAACCATTCAATTAGACCTAAGAATGAATGTACATGCAAGCAAAAATAAATGAAATATGAAATATTCGAATCATGTGAGTATGAATGAAAGCACTGAATTTACCTATAATCATTTTATGCTTGTCATGTAAACTCATACATAGATTCATTTTTGGCTACATATATAGAAATTTGTTGAGTGACGCTGTCCCCATGCTATAATAGCAGCATCTTGACGTGTTTCGTCGGTATGATAAAAATATAGGGTAATTATTTTTCTCGTGTAACGGGTTCGATTCCCGGTTCACCCATGTAACTATTTAAAAATCTATGAATGCAGTTTAAATTGTTTTTTAAATTAAAATAATGTCTTTTTTCAGTAAAATCTTCCATCTACAATATTTAAGGTACTTTACCTCCATGTGGCATAGCTGTGGGACGCCTTGTATACTGTGCATCAAATAAAATTATTTGATTTGATGTAGTAAGTAAGTCCATGGACTTAGTTCGGATGGATCAAGCGCTGTTGTTGATTTTGTATCCACTTACTTTTATAACATCTACGGCGCGAACGCGACGGCCACTGTCAAAGTGCAACGACTCACTCAAAATCATTCGAAAACTTTCATCGAGTTCATTAGATGGTTATCACATGCAAAGTAGTTCCTCTCGATTCCGCAAGGCGCGAGATGTATGGACTCGAAAGCGACGCCAGGAATTTCGTACAACTGGTACTAGCCACTCAGTTCTCGCGATACTGAAATCTGTCGATATATTTGATTGCTGTTTCGGCTCCGACGAGACTTTTTGCATCAGTTCACGCGGATATGTGTTTCTGCGAACGCTGTTATTGGTATGCAATTTTTACGTGTTCTTCGCAATCTGAATTCAGTTTTTTAAATTTTATGCTCAGTAGGTATAATGTTTGTCGGTGATACCTCTGTTTATTTTTTTAAGTTATCGTCATAAATTTTTTTAGAAACCTGTTAGCAGAATCATATTTTATTTCTAAGAATTGAACTTGAAAAACTGATTGTACTCGTACATATCGAGTAACAAAATTTTTTTAAACTGTTTTACTCAGACTAAGAAAGTTATTATAAAATAATATAACGAATTTAGAACTATTATTTATAATTGAGCTAACTGCAGACTGTTGCAAACAATCTACGGGTGGCTCAAATAACTTATTGTATACGTAACATTGCCAGACCACTCCAAAACCCTGACTAGAGAGTTAAGAAGCTCTCTGGGGCCGGACCATGCAACCACTAAACTGCCGAAAACTCACCGCAAGGGAACTCAACGAAAGTTAATTCACCTATAACTAAAAGTAAAGTAGCCCACTTTAACTCCAGGCATATCGAAATTAACTATACCCCTAAAAAGGGCAGCCGGAAGATTGGCTGCATTCGTGCCTTGGGGAGTGCCGGCTGGTAAAGTGGTTGTTAGGGATCAGTTGAGCCTGTAGATTTACCTGTAGATTTATTTGTTACAAACAGTCTACAGGTAGCTCGATTGTGTAAATATTAATTCTAATCGGTTTGTTATTTGATTGTGATGATACGAAAATTGACTAAATTCTACATTTAGTAGAAATATCCATATAGCTTAAATTTTGCTTTACATATATTCACAGTGTGGTTCTGATGAAAATCCGATTAAGATTGAACCCCCTCTTAGAAACCAATTTCGACGACCACTGTGGCACGGTGGGCGAAGGTCCGCCTGCGACGCAGGAGGTTGCGGGTTCGATTCCCGCCTCGGGACAAATATTTGTACGATGCAGATATATGTTCAGGGGTTCTGGTTGTTTTCTATGTATAATAAAAAATATCTATCTATTTAATAATATTATATTATGTATATCAGTCATCTAGTACCCATAACACAAGCTCTGCTTAGCTTGGGGCTAGATTGTCCAGCATTATTTTATTTATTTATATAAAAAATTTGATTAATGGGAAATGAAAGAAAGCCATTCGAATATATCCTAATCATTCCGTAATGGGTAAATTGAATGAAGAGGGACGCAACGCTAGTAGTATAGTTCGCGTCACGTAAAAAGAACGCTGGTCTTGGACCTCGATTTATAGGTCTATTTGGTGGTAAGCGGTGGTGCGCGGGGCGGGCGGGTCACGCGGCGCATGCCTGCCGGTGCGCTATTGGTTCGTCAGTTGACATTTGCTTTAAAGTTGTGTTAACGTCACTTTTCTCGTCAAAATACCATCGCGCACAAAAGTTTACGAAATGGTTTTACATAAAAAAGTAAAAAAAAAAAATATGACGTATATTGTTTTATGGAAAGAGAGAGAGAGAGTTTTATGGAGACCGATAATAATTCTGTTGATAATATAAAACAGTGTATGAAACGCACCGCAGGGACAACAAAATGTTCGGAGGCTACGGTGCGACGAATTGTAAAAGGTACAAAAGATTCTGAATTTCTTACTGTCTTCCGAACTCCTGGTAAAAATAAAAGAATTAAATCAAAACCAATCACGGATATTGACAGCTTTGACCAGGGTGTTATAAAAAGAATTACAAGTTGGCATAGTACTATCGTGCGCGAGTGTACCCATGCGCGAACATACCCCTTCCACTTTCTTCCAGCGTTCTTTTTACGTGACCTTTATCCTAGTAACATTTTTATCAGGCGTTGTCCATACAACATCATCAACATCACCAGCCTATAATAGTCCACTGCTGGACATAGGCCTCCCCTAATGAGCGCCATAGATGGCATCATTATTTGGGGGTTATTGCCCATAATCCCCACGCTGGGCATGCGGGTTGGGGATCGCAGTTCGGTGTAGTTGTTCTGCAGAAGGCGCTGCTGCCCGCCCCCCGGTGTGTTTCCCTTAGTCGCCTCTTACGACACCCACGGGAAGAGTTGGGGTGGTGAAATTCTATGCCGGCACCACACGGCATGTTGTCCATAGTAAGCGAGTAATTATGCAATTGTTTTTATTTTGTTGCAACAAAAATAGCCAACACTAAGGGGGTAAATAAAATATAATATATATATATATATATATATATTAATAAAATAATATTAATAAAAACAGATTATGATACGGATCAGTTGAGCTGCCTGTAGTTTTTTTGCAACAGTTTGAGGTAAGCTCAATAGTTCAAATTTATATACTAGTTCTAATTTAGTTACGTAATTTTAATTTACTTTGTTAGTAAAAACATGAATGATCTATATCTATACCAAAATTATAACGAGGAAAGATTTTATTGTTTGTATGTTTGTTTGTTCGAATTGAATAGGCTCCGTAAACCACTGGAGCGATTTGAAAAATTCTTTCATCATTAGAATCCTAAATAAAGAATATTTACAAAAAAGTTAGGGAAAAATCATGAAACATTCCATTTTTGTTTAATACCCGTGCGAAGCCGGAGCTGACCGTTAGTAATATAAAAAGAGATACCCTACTAAAGTTTACAATAAAACAAGGACGTTGCAGTCTCTCTAAAGCCTTTTCACACCCTCGGTGACAGGATCAGATCATTTGATTAGCTTTGTACGGCAGAATCGTTTATAGACTACTTAAATCCTTTTATCCTGCTGGCACATAGTATTGGATTGGTAGCTGAAAGAAAATTAAGTCGACAGATATTGGAGCTACTCGCCATCGATATACACTGGCCTGAAAAACTTAGAGGACTTAAACTTATAAAAATTAGAGGTTTCAAATAAAAATAACTTTATTAGTAAATTGTATCACTTAGTATTTCCGAACATCTACGTTTTACTTATAGGTACGAGTACATATTTATACTAATTATTCTCTGTTTTGCTGTCTGATACGCATCTCACTTCTATATCCATGTCGTTACTATTTTGTAGTTTGTGTGCATCTTAAAATTTACTGTTTTGGAATTTGGAAATTAATGTTTGTCGCTATTAAACGACAATGGGCAAAAAATATGACAAAGCACCCGGAACAGAATGAAATGATGAGTGAGTATCTACCTACACTGTCCTTTTGAGCCTGTCAGTATGCAAAAACAATTATTTATTGCGCAGCTTCCCAGAGCACCGGGTTTCCGCTAACTTCCTGAGATGATTTATATTCGCATAACTGAACAGAACTTTCAAACCTTAAGCATTTTTGTGTGCATTACCTTATATTTGCTGAGTTTCAAACATTTTTAATCTTGTTGCGGGCTGTAATATATCTTTACTTAAGATTTTGTTCCGGTTACTTATGTATATGTAATCGAACACTCAGCCGGTTACTTATAACGTATCCGGTTATAAATAACCGGTTAAGTTAAGTATTAACTACAATATTAGTTCTCATTCAAACAAATCGAAAATTATGGCCTATTTACAAAAATATATAATAATAAACCTGTAAAAAATGGATTTAGTGTAGAAAAACCAATCCAATAAGCCGACATCCCGCCAGTCAGGTTTCGATTGTAATAGGCGAGAAAAATGTCAGCGATTTAAAATATTATTCACTTTATTAGACGTAATACCTGGCGCGAGCAGAAAATGCTGAAAGGAATCGGAAGGTCCACAGTATATTGGAAAATAAATGGATTCAAGGATCTTATTAAAGATATTATGAAAAAGCTTTTTGCCTTTACCTGTTACCTCTCAGCACTACCTGTTTTTGTGATCGATCAAAGTGTAACGATAATTTGCGTTCGGCATGTTTCGGTAAAAGTCCACAAAGGGACTATTTTGCCAATAGTTTTCTGTTCTGCCAATAGTTTTCTGATTTTAACTATACCATTTTTAATTTTTCTATTATTTTATCAGCTAAAATTTTCAGAGCATTTTGTAACCAAGGGCCTCTTAGAAACAGTTTAGGACTCTCATTGGTAACATGAATCAAAACATCTACGCCGCACAAAACCACCGCATTTTACTTAAATATTTGATAAGTAATCCGAGCTCCGCAATACGCAGAATGTATTACAGTAATAGACGGCGCTCTTTTTATTATTTAAAGAAACAGCGAACGTGTTATTTATTTATAGACCTAAATGTGTGTGATTGGTGCAGTACTTATAGTATTACGGTAATCATTAGGTTTTAGGTTGGTAGGTATTGGTATAAAACTAATAAGCGGCCACAAAGTACATTTTTAGTTAAATATGGGCGGTTTTATTAAACAGTCTAAATAGAGGTTGGCTATTGTATATTTCCCCTCTATCGCTCACGATGTAGTGGAACTTACGAGAGCTAACTAAGAGGACAATTTACGTCGCCCTCAAAGTTGTGTATTGAATTAGACACGACTCAAAGTTGTGCATTGAGTTGCACAACACGAAGCACTTGTGCTTAAGCATGTCAATATCCCGATGAGGTTGGAACAACATTAGTGTAATTGGAATTAATTGTGGCAGATTGATGCAGCGTGAGGAATTATATTATGTAGAAATATTTGTAACGAGTATTTATCGGGTATTTATCGTTAACTTTGTGTTTTTTTCCTACTTTTTCATCGCGTAATTATAATAACAAAACATTCATGAATAGTTTTTATAAATTGCGAAATATTAAAAAGTTTTACCTAAGAATATTTTTCATGTTTACATAATTATACTAAATTATTTCTTTATATCTATGTATTTATTGAACGAAGGCACAATAAACAGCTATATCTTAAAATTATGTAAATGTTTTCATCTACAGATATATTAAAATACACCATCATCGCAACCATCATCAGCCTATAATAGTCCACTGCTGGACCTATAGGCCAAAATACACGTTGTACTCATATTATGGTAAAAGACTCGTACATCGTATGTTTTATATTATAACTAAACACTCTTATTTAATTAATATTGATTTTACGAAGAACAGAAGCACAAGATAAAGCAATCAACACAAATAAGTAAAACCTTAGATAAACCACTTTCCAGTAAAGGGTCCCATGAAATGATTTATCGTACCACTTTCCCATCGTAGCTGGAAAATGATTTACCTATCCAGGAGATTGTCAATATTGCGATGGTAGATTGCACGGCAACACAGGGTTGCTCAAGATGCTTTGCATGACCGATTTCAACAGATATGTCGGTAAGCTACGTTGTATGGATTTGCTTAATGCGGTAGAATTGTTGAGAATCGGTACCTGAATATATTTACGATACTTTTGACAAGCTTAAATTGCTTTGAGTGCAAAATGTGCGGAACAATTATTGAACCTGAATTTTAGACCAGTTGTACTCAATCGATTCAGCTGAAATTAAAAGAAATTACATTTCACTTATCTGAGAAAATATCTTAAAGTTAGTACTTAAAACTTCGAGCAACCAAACAATTGTTGGTTTATCAATCTTGTTATGTCACACATCACAAAAGTTTTACACTTATTATGTATTAATAAGTGTAAAATCTGCAGTAAAAAAGATAATTAAATTAAATAACCAAATATAATAGTATTTACGATGGCAAAAATAGAGGTAACTACAGACTGTATAATAATAATTTTAATAAATAATCTTTTCAAAATATAATCCTATACATTTATTTTAACGTATGAGTCTGAAAATGCGTCAAACTAACCGTATCAACCCGTTGGTTGGTATAATGGAGTCACAGTGAAATCTAAAACTTGCTTTGGTGACAATGCAATATAAAGGTACGAACTACGAGGTACTGAACTGGTTTTTTTGGAGAAAGGTGATCATAGACTTATAAACGGAATAACCCCATGGAATTTGTTAGATTTCAGCTCCCAAGCACTTTGGTTCTAGATACCATAATATGCTTGTTTTTAAAAAAAGCTTTTTTTTAAAAGAGCTTGTTAGTTTGCATTTTTCTAATAATTTATGGTAAAGTAGTAGGAATAAAAACAATTAAGTTACTGAAATCTTAGATCAGACAATTAAACAGTTCTAAAATAACTACCTATCAGTCTTATAATGTACTAGCGGCCCGCCCCGGCTTCGCACGGGTATTAAACAAAAATTTCAGAAATTATACACACTAAAACGATGGGTTTTACAGTTTTCATACGGATCTTTACTTTTTTAACAGCATTGGGGTTTTTGACATTGACTCGACATTCCAAAACTGACACTGGCCGTAGAGAAAAAGCAAGCACCGTGCGCTATACAACCTCTTTTTCTATTCTGACGCGCCATAATAGAAAAAGAGGTTGAATATACAGCCCACGGTTCAATTATTGAATTTTTCATGCGGATCCCTAACTTTTTTGAAAATATTATATAGCCTATGTTCATCACGGAAAATTAAGGATTCTAATGGTGAAAGAATTTTTTAACTCGGTTCAGTAGTTTCGGAGCCTATTCAATTCAAACAAACAAACAAACAAACAAACAAACATACAAACAATCAAATCTTTCCTCTTTATAATATTAGTATAGATATGATTAAAGTTTCTAGTTAGTTTTTTTTCTTTGCTTTTTTAGAGGTTCAGAAATAATTATATATAATTATTTAATATGATATCTTCTGCTCCTTATATCTCAATATTCAATAGTCAATCGCCACCCATTCTCGTGCCGAGAAAAACTACCACATGATTAAACACTCACTTGATCCTGGCCTGTCTTAATGCAATCTCATTTCAGTCGGGATTCTCTGTTAATTAATTTGTGCCACTGGGCATTGAGGACCCGCTGTAGTATCTAAAATAAGCTTGTTAGGAGCTTGTCGGACAAGCTGAAAGACTCAAGTGTTCTTTTGAATGAAGTCTGAGAAATATTTTCCAATAGGTACTTTATTGAAAAGAAAATCGAAATCGAATCGAAGAAAATCGAAACCTGTTGGAAAGCAACCCGGACTTGAAAGAAATAACAGAAACTAAATCTTTCTTTTTTATGTAAGGATTCTACGATTTATGGATCTAGAAGCGTAAGGGCTTTCAACGAAGTTCTTGAGAGAAGACTAAAAATCTTCTATCGCGGGTAATAGCTTGTTAAATTACTAGCGGTTTGCCTCGTCTCTGCACGGGTATTTTACAAAAATATATAGTTTTACATACGTTCTAAAAGTTATCCGTAGGTATAAATAATTTACTTCAGCAATGAACCCAATATTGAAGTTTTCATACGGATCACTAACTTTTTTGAAAATTTCCAGTATAGACTATGTATGTTCATCAGTATAGACTATGTATGTTCATCAGGGATAATGTAAGATTATAATGGTGAAAGAATTTTTCAAATATGTCCAGTAGTTTCGAAGCCAATTCAAATAAACCAATAATCAAAACTTTTCTTATAATATAGACTTCATGTATAGACAAGCAAACAAACAAATGAAATCCTTTTCATTAGTATAGAAAAATAATATTTAAGATAATATTTAAAGAAAAAAAATTTAAATTTTAAATAAATTTTAATAAATTTTTTATTAATAATTTAATAATTAATAGAGATATATATACATTATATAATTTTTTTAGATAACAATCGATCTTTAAAGTTGCTAATAGTTTTATTGTACTTTTGTATAGAAAAAGAGTTTTAACAAGAAGGATTTTAAAATTCCTTATATGATAATATGGAATAAAGATTTGATTTGACCTTTTTATTTTGTTAAAAAAAAGATGTGATGGATACGGATGCATTCCATAAAAGTTGCAATTGCGGATATTATATTTTCACGTTTTATTTTTCACAGCAACTGCAAGGCCTTACTTTTAGTATAAATATATAAAACTATTTTAACTCAATACCATGTCGAATAAGGCGATGAAGCGAGGCGACGAAACCAATCGGAGGTATCCGAATCCTTAAATCCTTTTACCTTAAAATATTTTTGGCGGCCTGACATGGACGTTAAAAACAGGACTTTTTTGTCCTTTTAAATGTGAATTTACAATAGTTCTTTTTTACCTAATCCTTCCTAAGCTTGCCTGGATCAAATCACTCGCAGTGATAAGGCAGTGTTATGTTGATTCTCTCCTAATAAAATAAGTCTTTAGTGTGCTCTCCACGGAATGAAGAGGTTACTATCAAATGGTTGTTAGGTGTAAATATTAATATTTGAGTAGATGCAGATTTGAGAATTTCAAAATACATCAATCAATATGTATGAGATACTTCGCATAAATCCGTGCGTCAAACGTAAATTCTATAAAAAATGGAATCGTTAAATTCTGGAAAATATTGTTAATTTACAAGAGTACGCAACAGTAACTGACGGTAGGTATTATGTAGGTAGGATATGAATATTTGAATAATTTAGGTGCTAAGGTATTTCATAATTGCCAGCAGTGATAAGTAGTGTTTTAAAAGCCAAGTATCATTTTCAAATGACAAAAATACAATATAAAAAAATCAAAACAAAACAAGGTAAAATGTATATATTTTTTTTCTATTTCGCAACAGTCTGCTCTGTTTTTATTTAGTTAGATAATTGTAATTATTACATAGATACATATTTTTTTATCTATACATATAATAAAAATCTAACGGAACCCTGTCTGTACATGGAAGATATTTTAGAAAAAATAGTATAGGGACCTCTATTAACGCTAATAGGACCCAAAACAATGATTTTTAGAATTTTTGTCTGTTTGTCTGTTTGTCTGTTTATCTGTTTGTCTGTTTATCTGTTTGTCTGTGCGTTTGTGCGCGCTAATCTCAGAAACGGCTTATCCGATTTAGATGGGGTTTTCAAAAATATGTTATGGTAAGCTTCAACTAACATTTAGTGTTTGTTTCAAGTAAATCGGTTCATAAATAAAAAAGTTATCTATATCTATACTTATAATAAAACTGTAACAGGACCAATTCTGTACATTCCGTACATTGAAGATATTTTGAAAATTTTTATTGGAGAGCAGTCTTTTATCGATACTGAAGACAAAACTGTATTTTTTTTCATTCATGTCTGCCTGTCTGTCTGTCTGTCTGTTTCTTAAACGCGCATCATGGATGCATTCGAATCAAACTTGGCGTGATTTGAGGTCATTCTACAATAAAGAACATAGGATACATTTTATCCTGAAATTCAGTATGGTTCCCCTGGGAGAGGGGATGAAAGCAAAATTCTTTAACCTAGCATCATGCCGAAACTACTGAATGCATTCGATTGAAACTTGGCCCAATCTGAGTCCATACTATGGGGGAGAACATATAATTTATTTTATCCTGGAACTCAGTAAGGTTCCCGTGGGAGAGCAAAAGTAAACTTTGTTGACCGCGCATCACACCGAAACTAAGCGGTACGTATTCGAATGAAGCTTGACACGATTTGAGTTCATGCTACGAGTACGGACATACATTTAACCATACATATTATTGTATTTTATGTTTTATATAGGTTTTATTTTTACCGAGGGTCCGGTTAGACTAAATCCTGACCTTCACACTTGCGCTTCGACTAGGAGTCCAAAGAGTTAAAAGACAGGATTTTTTTCTCGATGGCGTGACATTTTGCCTTTTTCTCCACGACAACGAGTCAAAGTGACAATCTATTTTCTGTTTTTTGATCAATGAAGACATAAAAACTGGCAGAATAATATACAATTTATAATTAGGTATATAACTTCTGTTATATAATTATAAATTGTAAAATATTCTCCCAAGAACGTTACGGAAGGGCATAATGGTTGAATATGTGTTGTGCATATTATCCTACAGGTAAGTACCGCTCTATGATGTACTTTTTTTCTTTAATTTTGCACCCTACTTCGCCTGAATAGGTGGTACCTAATAGGTAGAACTTATTACTTAGGTACTACCTATTAACTTTTCAGGCGAAGTAAAATGTAAGTATGATCCATTCAATCTTCATAGACATGTTCAAATGTTACTTAAAATCCTTAGATCAAAGAAACTACAGTTGCACTGAGAGAGCAAGGTGTAGGTACCAACAATTTTAAGCATAAGTCGTCGAACATTTAGCACATAACTCCTTACTTTTCGATAACTCTCACGGTTCCACGGGGTTCCACGCTTCTCCCTTAGTAGATCTAAAAAACTCAGCTTTATATTATGATGGTTTAAAATTAGACACTTGACGCGAGTCCCTGGTCATTTGTAGTTTCTTTCATCGAAAGAAACCTCATTCTGTCCTGTCTCTATTTGAACGGAACCACAAAAAAGAAACTAAACTAATCAGGTTTTTATTTTTTGCAGTAAAATATGTATGGACACTGACACTGGGTGATGTGTTCAAAAGTCCTGTAAGGTCTAAAGGAAATATTGATTTAGATTTTTGGGTGTTCTACAAGTAAGTTCTTAATCTATGATCTATTTTCAAGTAGAACCTTTAGATCAAAAATACTTAGATATTGCGTGCGCTGCTCTCACCGCACCGACTTTTGAGACGCAGCTCTCCATCTTTATCTTTAGATTTCCGCTGCTGGAAGAATACTCAAACGTATCGTGTGATTATGTGACGATACCAGAGGCATAATGATGTGATTAGTTCAGTAGAAAAGGGGCCCCAGTCGAACGTCTCGAAACCAAAACCGTAAATAAGAGCAAGTAAATATATTTTCCATAACGCATTTACCTGCCCTGCTTCATTAACTGCCCCGTTACACCGGGACAGGAGGAAAACGTCTGCGGCTTTGAAAGTTAATGTTAAGAAGGCTCATGGGGGCTTAAAAAAGTCAAGCCAAGCAAAGGAAGCTGAGAGCAGACTATCTATAAAAAATAGGTACATATTTTCCAATTATGCTTTATAACATCTTTCGCTCCCCAGCAAGACAGGAGAGGAGACGGCGGCGGCGGCTGCAGTGATGTCGCGCGGTGCCTGTGGGCGAGCTACTCATCTTCATCATCAGCCTATAATAGTCCACTGCTGGACCTCTAGGCCTCCCCAAATGAGTGCCATAGATGGCATTATTCATCATTTGAGGGTTATTGCCCATAATCCCCACGCTGGGCATGCGGGTTGGGGATCGCAGTACGGTGGTTGTTCTGCAGAGGGCGCTGCTGCCCACCCCCCGGTGTGTTTCCCTTAGTCGCCTCTTACGACATCCACGGGAAGAGTTGGGGTGGTGAAATTCTATGCCGTCACCACACGGCAAGCTACTCATCTGACGTGTCCAAATTCTAAACTATACTGTCCAGTAGTCCACCCGGTCATCAAATGCTTTATGTAATATTTCTGTCATTGATTGCTTTTTCTATTTTATTGTTTGTTATTTGTGTTGTTAAGTTGGTTTGAATTATTAAATGTTGTGTAAAATTTTATTTAAAATAACTATTTTTTTATTTGTTTATTATTACTTTGCGATAATATATAAAAATCAAGCGTAATTTCCAAACAAATCAAGTATGACTGTATCCTAAAAATTACGAGTACTATGGTAGGTATGTTTTTTCAATAAGTTATATTTTCAAATTATAACAGCATTTAAAAAAATTAAATTGTTTTTACATTTCTTCCATTATATTATAAGTCGTGTATAGAATGTTGATGAAGATAACTGCGGCGTCCCACGTAGATCAATATTTGATTTAGATTTTTATTCCTATCCTATCCATACAGTTCTTTTATAAAAAAATTCTATTTACCTAAATATATTTATGTAAATACATTAAAAGTGTAACAAGACAAATACAGCACATTGAAGTTTTGTTTTTATTTAATAGTAGAAAAACTGTAATGGAAACAAATGTATGGCAATCGCGGACGAAGTCGCGGGTACAGCTAGTTATAAATAAAAAACGACCAGAACAACCTGAACAAATATCTGCAGATCGTACAAATATTTGTGCCGAGGCGGGAATCGAACTCGCAACCTCCTGCGTCGCAGGCGGACCTTCGCCCAAACCGCGCCATAGAGGTAAACAAAATGAAATTGATTTTAGCTTATGGCATTTAATAATGTGCGGTTTTCAATTTGCATTAAAAAAAAGTTAGATCCAAATATCTCGATAGTTATCAACTGGAAATTAGGGTAGGTTTGTCGATGTCTGAAAACCCCTTCTTTTTCCAGTTTCTCAGTGTTGCGGATTAAGCATTTACTGTCGTATTTTTATTTGCGCTCAATTGACATTGACATACCCTAATTTCCAATTGACGCCATATTTGATGCCTCCTACCCTCCTCCTCCTACCACCTATGTATATTTGGAACTAAAGGTTTTTCTTATTAAAAATTCAAATCTCAAACCGCTCATTGGGATATTGGGTCAAATCATATGACACCTCATTTGTTACCATCGGACTAGTAGTTTCAGCGCTACTTTTATTTATTTATTTATTTATTTATTTATTTATTGAAAAAGAACAGTAGTTAGCTTACAGCCTAAAACCAAAGCACTAACTACGCTAAATACACCATCAGAAGTAAAATTAATTATAAAAACACAAAAAATATCTTAAATGTATAAATAATAATAAAACCAAACAATAACATGTAAAAAAAAATAATGGAGAAACAAAGATAGGATAAGCAAAAATTAAACATAAAAAAACATATTTCATTTAAAAGTAAGATATGATCTAAGGCATAAATAGATATGACTTAGACTATCGTTGAATATGTCGACATGTTGGAACTCCTGTACAAAACCATTGAGTAGTAGGAGAGCTCTAGGTGTGGGTGCGTTATTGGCGTGTCTCGTGCGTGCTGGTGGCTGCGTGCGGGAACAAAGGAATAGTGTAAATACATACATGGGGTGCTAATCTTATTCCTTTTCCGTTGGCAGTCGGGTAAATACTACCTACCTTCTTTCACAAAAAATGTAAATAATGCGGGACAACGCACACAGCATCATCTAGCCTCAATCTAAGCAGAACTTGTGTTATGGTTACTATATACCTAACAGATATACATAATACAGAAGATTACATAGATAGATATTTTTTCACTGTACCTACATAGAAAACGACTAGAACATCCTGAACAAATATCTGCAGATCATACAAACATTTGTCCCGATTCAAGGTGGAAGCGGACCTGGGAGAGATACAAGCAGAGGACTGTCTAGAAACTGTACAGGACAGATAAAAATGGCGACTTCTCTTATCGGAGGCCAAGACACACTTCAAGTAAGTATGATTCAATGGCAAATAAAAACTTACAGACAATTTATTGTTTTATTATGTGTGCAATAAAGAATTTTCGATCTATTTAATCTGCTGCCACTACCTTAAGATCAAAGAGCGGTTGTACAGGAAAAAAGGTATGAGTAATACCGTAGAAGCAAAGCGAAGGCATCAACTCTTCATGATTGGATGTTCAGATCATTTTAACCCTCGATAGAATGGACCGTGTGTGTATCTATACCCGTGCCTATGAGTTTAGTAAGAGAGGTATTTTTTCATATTCATTTATTGCATACATTATAACATAGTTTTAGCTAAGGTGGTAGTTAGTTTAGAAGTAAGTACATTTACCATGTAAGGGCGCAGCAATATTTGTTTGTAAATTATTATACGACTAGCAGCCCGCCCCGGCTTCGCACGGGTATTTTAAAGAATTTTAAGTTCTTACACACACACACGTTAGATAAGGTTCTTTATTATTAAAGTTTTCATAGGGATCACTGACTTTAAAAATATTCTATGTTTATCATTCTAATAATGATTTTTTTCCCAAAAAGGTCTAGTAGTTTCAAAACCTATTCAATTCAAACCATAAACAAACAATAAAATCTATGCTTTTTAAAATTGTACCTTTACCTCCTTTACTTAAATAAAGAAAAACAGGGAACACTTTATTTTTTGGCATTGCCTTTTCACCGCTATATCGCCTACATCGCATGGTTCCAATCTTGAAGTTTTTATATTTTTTGGCATTGAGTTTCCTCTCGCACCCCAGTAACGAATTGTGATGTCTATGACAATCCCTAACTGACACTGGCGGAGTCTAGTCGTCGTAGCAAAAGCGGTGCCATAAAAAAAGAAGTTGAAGTTGAGTCACAGCAAAGCGAGCAGCGCAAAAAAAGAAAAAAGAAGTTGATGTATAGCGCTATGGTTTTATTATTGAAGTGTTTATACGGATCTCTAACTTTTTTGAAATATTTTATAGCCTATGTTCATCACGGAAATTTTAGGATTCTTATGGTGGAAGAATTTTTCAAATTGGTCCAGTAGTTTCGGAGCCTATTCAATTCAAACAAACAAACATACAAACAAACAAACAATCAAATCTTTCCTCTTTATAATATTATATATTAGTATAGAAATAGGTACCTACATGATCTGTTTATAGAAAGAACTCGGGAACATGCAGTTATTGTAGGGTTCAAGTAGGTAGGTATATCAATTCTTTTACTTTACTTTACTTTACTCGGTTAGCAGAATCGTTATGATTTAGATTTATCATTTATAAAAATACGTGAACGGATTAGTAACGTCTAGAAATAAAGTATTCCTTTAGTTGACTATGAAAACCCGTATCAGTTTTAAGATCTTTTATGGAGCTAGGTAGTTTATTAAAAATGTTTATTGATCGTGAGTAAGGACCTTTGCTAAATGGTTTGAAATTTATGACTACCCGTAGAATTAGTTTATCTTTATTTCGTCTATTGTAGTTAGTTAAGAATTCGGAATTAGATTTAAAGAAATGTCGATATTTTTTTACGAATAAGGTCATTTGCAATATGTAGAGGTATATGTATAAAGGGCAAGGTTAATATTTTTAGTGTTTTGCAGTGCGGCCTACAGCTTTGTCTTTGTTTTATATTAGCTTCTTATCAGTTTTTAGGGTTTTGACATCGGTTTCAAAAACCTTATGGGATCACTTTGATTCTGTTTTGTGTTTTGAACTTGAAATTTTAACTATACATTTTGTGCGCCCGCACAGATTTAAATTTTATTTATTTATTTATAATAAATGAAAAATCAAAATGAAGATTATAAGTACAAATTTTGAAATCGAAATTTTAAATGAGACCTACAGAGTTGAAAGTGGTATCAAATGAAAGGTATTGGTTTGTACATTCCAACAGTTTTTGAAATTCGATACGTTTTATAATTTTCGATATATTTTGAAAATGGTCGAAAAATTTACCATTCCCCCCCCCCCCCCCCCCTATCTCCGAAGATTGCAGAGTGATCGATGTAAAATGTACTATGCGTTTGTAGATATAGATCTATATTTTACAGGAAAAATATACAGAAGTCTATATATATAGGTACTTTTTGAAATATGGTCAAAAAACTAATTTTCATACAATGGTGGCTATTTCATTGAGAGCAATATCAAATCAAAGGTATGGATTTCGACAATTCAAAACAGGTTTTGAAAATCGTCTAAGTTTCATACTTAGTGAAATACGTTGAAAAAAGTCGAAAAAAGAATTGTAGGTACCAACCCACTTACCTACCCACTAATCTCTGTAGTTACCTACTGTAATAGTAGTTGCCTTGCCCCAAGACCGTTGTTCTCAAAATTTCAAAGTCCATACTCAATGTATTCCACTGCACTCGAAGAATATTTAGGTAATAAGATTATTGAATTAATGAATTCCACCGTTCTCCAAAAAAATATAAGAGTAATGTATCCTGGATAATCCACACAGCATCATTTAGCCACAAGCTAAGCAAAGGTTGTGTTATTGGTCCTACTACGATAGATGTTATAGTTAATAAAGTATAGTTATCACATTAGATGATTTAGTTTTGCGGCCGTAGAAAAGGACTAGAACACCCGAACAAATAATCTGCAGATCGTACAAATATTAGTCCCGAGGCGGGAATCAAACCGCAACCTCCTGCGTCGTAACCGGACCCTGGCCCACCGCGCCAAGAGGTCGCTCGTATACGTACCTACCTAAACGACAAAAGTTTAAAACCCTCGGCGCGCGAGTTACACTCGCACTTGTCGTACTTGTTTGTTTTATAAAGATATCGTTGAATCGTTGTTTATTTGTGTGTGTACTAATGTTTCGTTTATAGCCAACTGAATCAACCGGTGAGAAAGATAAAGATTGGATAACAGTGCATCTGTTCCATAGTTGTGGTGGTGGAAAGTTAAATCGTCGGAGGGTGTGACGTTGGTAAAATTAACTTTTATATAAAAAAGATAAATCCGTCATCCACAGGACAATTTAGTTTCTCGTACCTCAGTAAGATCATTTATCTAAACTAATATTTTAAAGAGTAAAGATTTGAATGTTTGTTTGTTTGAATTAAATAGTCTCCGAAACTATTGGACCGATTAGAAAATCCTAAATTTTTCCTGATGGACATATGTATGCTATAGAATATTTATATAGAAGTTAGGGATCCGCACGAATAATAATTTTTTTGTTAAAGACCCGTGCGAAGCCTAGGCTGACCGCTAGTCGTTCAATAAAATGAATGAAAAAGTTTTGTTTGTATTAACAGTTAGAAGTCTTTATTATTTCAATTGTAAATACTTCTTGCTTCTAATTCGGTTATTTGATTGTAATTTTGTTAGTTAATAAATGTTGTACCCCATTATCAAAAAGTCATCGGCCGCGATAGCAAAACGATAACAATTGCACTCGAAAAGCACTCAGGGAGAGGCGAAGGCTTTTAATAATGAATGAGTTTATGAATTTAATCTATTAAAACTTAAACTAGACTGTCCATCCGCAAAGTGAAAAGTGAGCTTTCTCGTTGAATTCGCGGTATGCATAATCTCAAAGTCTGTTTGAAATAAGGTTTAATTAGGAGTTTAATAATAATCAAACTCTTGGAAATTATAGATCGTTCCTAGAAATGTATACCATCGACTCCAACACCCCATCACCCTTTTGATAATGAGATAATTGCCTGCCCTAGCCGATTCATACCTCATATACAAAAGCAAAATGCCTGGTGATTTGACCTTCCTGAGATATTTAGGGGTGTCCTAGCAATATAGAGGAAATAGTTAAAAGGCCCAAATGAAGCATCCATACGGTTCATACTAACCACTGTGAACCAATTCGTTTACAAATTGGTATGAATTTACAATACATACTTAATTTGAGCATATTTTCACCATGTACTGCTATTATTTGTATTAGAATAGTATTTATCAAGGTTCCTACCACAAGTTTTTTTGGAAATAATGGTCTATCTACACAAATAATAATAAAACGTGTTTTCTTTAAAATAATCCGATTTGATTTAATTTCATTTCAGTGACGTGTTTGAAAAAAAAATTGTAGTTGTAACCTGGATAAATACTATTCTAATATTAAAAAAATTAAAAATAAAAAATCTTTATAACTATTCTAATATAAATAATAACAATACACGACGAAAGTAGTATGCTTAAATCGACGGCCCCCACGTAAAATATCGAAACTGCAAAACCCGTACTTTACAGGGGAGCAAATCTAAGTTTAGATTCAGTTTTTTGACAAAAATATAATTCAAATATTCAATATAAGAAGTGTATATAAAGTAAAAAATTGCATATTTTTGTAACATGTATAAGAGTTTTTCATAATTTTCATATTTTTTGTGATATTACACATTCGATATTTTACTCGGCTACTGCTGATTACATTTTTATCGAATGTGCCAGTTTCGATATTATTCTGTGACAAAATATTGAAGGCTACTATCGAATGTGCCCCTTTCGATTCTTTTCTGCGACAAGAAATGTTTCTCAACTATCTAATTTGTTACTTTCGATTGTATTATTTGTTATATTACTTAAGTTAAGGTAGCACAATACTTAGTTTCGATATGAGATAGCTCTCTGATTGATATGTATCAGACTTCCAAGTAATTTTTAATGGCTATTTGTTAAAAATAAAACAATGACAAATTATTAATTGAGATAAATTTGAATTAAAAACCATAAAAATATACTCAGTTACTTACTATTCCTTTTTTAATAGGAAAAAAATTATAAAAATTATATTTTTGGCATAATAGAAGTAATAAAACTATAACAAAACATCACTGATTACCAAGAATATGACTTTAAATGATGGTATACATTTCAATCTACATAATCATTTGTAACTAAAAAGGATAATAGTCATCAAACTGAATTAATGAAAAAAAAGGAATACATTTTAATTATTAAAGAGATCGACAGGCAATGATATAAGAAAATATTGATTAAATAGTATGCAATAATGTTGACGAATTCAATTTGAATGCATTAAGATTGTGACTCTACTTCTTCTGTATTAAATAAGTGCACTATCGCATTAGGTATGCCTGTAATGATATCTATATATATTATATAATCAATCATTATAATATAATATAATCAACACAATCAACGTACATCGTTAGAAATACTTATACTTACTGAGTTTAAAGTACAATATGAAATAACGTAAATAATTTTATGAGATCGTAATATTTCTCCTAAAAATAAATAGGTAGGTACTTACTTGTTTTAAACATTAAGTTACATATTAAAGCAATATTTTTTTAAAGTTTCGATCTATGTATATCTATATTCTAAGAACTCTACTAATAACGTATTCAGTCCTCTTCATTAAAGTCTTCGTTGTTTTGAGAAAGATGAAGTCATTTGTAAAAATTATGATATTGCTTTGGTATATTTTCAGTGTTTTTCTTCCAATTTCTGCCGTTTAACAAGGGTTTAAAATGACTCAAGAGTCACTTTTTGCCCAACAAACTAGTGTGTACCATTGGTTAGCAGTGTAAATTATTTTGCCCTTTGAAGATCTCTCAATAAAACTGTCTGCCTCTCGTTGAGAGAGGCTAGACTCCAAAAATCAGTGCTTGATTTTGGTGTTGAATTTTCTGCTCGCGTGCATGTAGAGGCTTTAAACTACCCTGTTACGTTTTTGGCTAGTGCAGTTACTGACAAATCTGAAGTCATGGGCATCATCTGCTAGTTTATGCTGGATTGCCAAATAATGAGAGAAAGGAAGGCCTTTGTGTGTCTCTTCTTATGATTTTTTTTTAGAAAATTTGCTTATTACTGGGAATATTCCAATTTTTAATTTCAGTAGAGCACTTCAGTTTGCAAGAAAAATGGCAGGAATTTTTCATTGATTCGGCATTTCTGGCATTTCTTTAGCTTGTCTGCTTAAACATTGTTCGGTTTGATTTGATGTAATATAAAAATCTTGAACAGTAAGGAGAACCGGAATACATTCCCTACTACAGAATCAAATTTTTCAGAATCATTTCGTCTACAACTACCGCCGCAATTTGTTTGTAATTTTCATTAAACATTTTCTACTCCACGTTGGTAAACTCTCATCGCACAGGAGATGCTGAAAATAAATAAAAAAACATGTAACAAATTACAAAATCTATCGAAAATGCAGGTCAAACTATTACTTTAACGTAGTAAAGTATCGAATGTACCACTTTCGATAAATTTATCAGTCTAAAGACCAGAGAATACTATCGAAAGAGGTAGATTCGATAGAATAAAGTGGCTCTTTGTCCTAGTATAATATCGAATCTACCACATTCGATACTTTAAAACCAAATATTATAAAAATAAAAAAAATATTGTCCATTTTTTATTTTAAAAAATGTGCTTACTTAACTGGTTTCAATACCAAATTCATATTTTCTTCGCTCACAATTTCGGGTAACACTGACGAAACTGGTAGTTTCGATTAAAACTGGGGTACCGCTGACCACGAATAACATCGAAAGCGGCAGGTTCGATGTTTTAATGTGTTCACTTTATGCAATTTCGATTCTTTTCGATTGAAAAATAGTTGAAGGAAAAAATATTTAAAAAAATAAAAATAATAGAATTATAAATCTTTATCTTTACTTGCTATTGGTGCAATAAAACGAAAATGGCTTTTTTGCAGTTTCGATAATTTACGTGGGGGCCGTCGAAATTACAAATAACTTTAGTATTACGTTTGTATGGGCAATTCACCGGTAAGAGGCATCTTAAGTCCCCGTGTTAGAGCAAGACAGATAGTGTTTCGCGATCACGTTCTGTCAGAGGCGGTAAGAATAAATTCGTGTTTTTTTCCTTCGCCAACGACCGTAAGCAATAACAGCCAAATAACAGCAGATATCTGAATAACACCTAGAACCGCCCGTCAGCCGTATGGATATGACTACGTGACACCTTGCGTAATAGACAGAATCAATTCTGGGCATCGACAACGACACGGCAGCCATACGAACGAGATAATAACTGACATAGTCCAACGGGTGGACAGGGCTGTTGGATATATGTTACAGTTATATTCCATTAGTCCCTTTGGTATATTTAGTTGCTATTGGACTAGATAATACCGTAGCTACGATGTAATAACTAACTCAAGTGTACAGTTACCAAAATAACCACTGTCTTTGGGAAAGGTTTCGTTCCTAGAAGATTAAAGATACAGAGCTTTGCCCGTACCGATCTGTAAATTGTTTCTACTGAAATGATAAAGATGCTATAGACGAATTAAAATTTATAGATACAATTATTTATTTACATTGGAGTAAATGGTTATAATTTCTAATGTTTTTACGAGAGGCAAGATTCTTTTCTTAGGTTTATCTTAGGCCTAAGGACTGGACTCCACCAAAGCGGAGACAAGACGAGCGGAGAACAGAAGTGTTTTAAACAAGAACGTCATTATTCACACATCTCGTCATCGCTGTATACAACATAACCGGAGATGTATTTTCTTGACTGACGTGAATTGACTGTCGTTTCCGAAGCTCAACCTTACGCTCCGAGCAATAATTGGTGTATTCCCTGTCCTTTTCGTTAACTACGGTGTAACTAAGTTAAACTTTCACCTGTATTCTCTTATGAAATGAACAAACTCTCACTGAATGAGACTGACACTGAAAGTCTATAACAATACAGAAGACAGGTACAGACTGATTTCAATAAAATAATTCATTAAAAATAACGAGCAAAAAAACTAGAAATAGTCACAGATTAATATACTTTATTGCACACCAAAGAAGAAAAACCTTATTGTTTGGTGTGCTAATTACAACCTGGTGGAGCGTGCCTCAAATTCCTTAAACCATCAAGCATATCACTGAAATTATAATTGGTGATCACTTTTCCATAACTCCATATGGAGAAATACAAAGCCAAAAGTCTAATAGATGTAGTTTTTAAAAATCAGTAGAAGCCAAGACGTGCAAGCTTTTAGTATAGCTAGTTTCTCAGTGCTGCATCGGTTAAACAAATACGCAGCTCATTTTCAGTTATGACATCTGATATCTCATCTGCGTCTCAATTAAATTGCTCGGCGTTTTGAAATAGATCTGCAATGCCACAAAGCTATGTATGAAATGCTTTCATACATAGCATTCCATTGAAAGCAATGTGGTCTGATAGCTAAAGAAGGTACCTAGTTGAAAACAAAACAAAGCTTTATAAGTATCGGTACAATCGCCGGAAAAGAAGGAAAATTCGTTATGAAAGCTCTGTTTGATAACTGAACGAAATAGCTTTTTTGAGCTCTCCGTATCTTGGGTGGTGTTACACGTGTCTCTGAAATTCCTAATTCTTCGAACCACACATGATCCAGGCTCTAGACATCCTTCAGAAGTACCCTCCGCCTGATTAGATACCTAAGCCTATTGAAAGGATAAAAACATTTCGTTCAAATTTTACTTTACATTTTCTAACGTGAACTTGATCAAAAGTTCGCAAATCTATTCATTCGGATCCAAAGCAAAAAATTAGATTTTTACTAGATTTATCTAACAGTTGGTGGTCTGGTAATGAAAAGTGGTCTAACTAAATCAGTAAATTTCCACAGAAGACATTTGTAATTTTAATGAGTTCGCCATGTTAAGCATTTTGTTTTCTTCTTATGCTAAACAAAACGCAAAGCTTCTTGAAAATGTTTTATAATCACTCAACTCTCATTCAGTATTTTTTTATTTTACGATATAAATACGTAAAATAAAGTGAATGTGTGAATAAAGAGTGGTCTGCTGCTACTATTGGAAAATTCCAAGTATTATCTTATTCACTGAATGATTTCAAAGGACACTGTAAAATAAACGCTGAAAAGAAACGAGCAAAAGGATAAACAAATGAGATACAATACCTTGTTAAAGTTTATTTTTATCCGTTTTATTAGCAGGTACACTAACAACCCGTGGTTATATACAGGATGGTTTTTTGAGAAGGGTGATAATGGTCTAGTCTGAAAACAAGAGAGTTAGAGAAAAGCCAAAAAAGAGGCATGCCCTCGATTTATGATAAATAGCTGCGTATTTTATTTAGTAATTTTTGAAAAAGAAGCAATGTATTTTGATCCTGATTAGGATTAATCTTGGCAAAGAAACGTATTACTTAAAAATTAAAAGACAGCACAATTTAACAAATTACTATTTTAATATCTCAATCTCAGTTAATAAGTGGCTCTACCTTGACACCAACGTGCATACATTTATACGACTCTCTTAAAACGACTGCATTTGACCACTTACCTAATTCTCGTGATTTCGGACTTGGTCCTCACCGCCCTTCTCAAAAAACCACCCTGTATATACAGGATAAAACAAGGTCAAGTTAACTGAAAACTATGGTATCATTTAACTATTGGCTTACGTAGCGACTGACGACGACGCCGCCAACAAAGCTTTGCCAAGACAATTGATTACATCCCATCTTTGACATTTCGAGAGCTTCGCTTTACGGTGAAAATAAATAGTGACGTGATCAATTCAAGAGCTGACAATCAAGTGCAATCTCAATTTATTTTCATTAATGATTGCACTTTCTAATGGATCTTGATTGGCCACAGGAGGTATTTTGCACCAACAATGCAATGCATTTGCAAAGACACTTTGACAACTTTAGTTTTCCTATTTTTAGGGTTTTGACATCGGTTTCAAAACTGTTTTGTTTTCTGAATCCTTAATATCTCAGAAACTACTGCAGCTATTGATTTGAAATTTGAAATAATAATACATTTTGTGCGCCCGTACAGATTTATAAAAAAATAAATGAAAAATCAAAATGAAGATTTTCAGTAACTACAAATTTTGAAATAGAAATTTTAAATGGAACCTACAGATTTGAAATTAGTATCAAATGGAAGGTATTTGTACATTTCAAAACAGTTTTTGAAATTTTGATAAATTTTATACTTAATGAAATATTTAAAAAAAGGTCGAAAAAATGCCAATCCTCCCGCCCCCCATCTCCGAAGATTGCAGAGCGATCGATGTAAAACGTACCAAGTGTTTGTAGATATGGATCTATATTTTACAGGAAAAAATATAGAGAAGTCTGTAAAAATAATACTTTTTGAAATATGGTCAAAAAACAAATTTTCATACAATAGGGGCTATTTCATTGAGAGCAATATCAAATCAAAGGTATGGATTTCGACAATTCAAAACAGGTTTTGAAAATCGTCTAAGTTTCGTAATAAGTGAAATACGTTGAAAAAAGTCAAAAAAGATTGTACCCACTTACCTACCCACTAATCTCTGTTGTAATTGTAATAGTAGTTCCACACCGCACCAAAACCGTTGTTCTCAAAATTTCAAAGTCGATACTCAATGTATTCCACTACGCTCGAATTTTTAGGTAACAAGATTATTGAATAAAAGAATTCCACCGGTGCTCCAAAAATTTTTGAGAAGAGATATGTATCCTGGATAATCCACAAAGTATCATTTACCCACAAACTAGGCAAAGCTTGTGTTATTGGTATTACTACGATAGCTGTTATACTTAATAAAGTATAAGTACTCGTATCACATTAGATGATTTATTTTTGTGTACGTAGAAAAGGACTAGAACACCCCAACAAATAATCTGCAGATCCTACAAATATTAGTCCCGAGGCGGGAATCAAACCGCAACCTCCTGCGTTGTAAGCCCACCGCGCCAAGAGGTCGTCATATACTACCTAAACGACAAAAGTTCAAAACCCTCGGCGCGCGAGTTACACTCGCACTTGTCGTACTTGTTTTATATTAAGGCGCTATCCTAAGACAGAAGTCGTAAAACGTCCACTTTTTCGTCGCTCAGTTAGGCTTACTGCGACATATTACAAGCCCAAAAAAAATACAGTGTATAGTCAAGTGTATGGACAAAAGACTTATACAAAAATATTTCATAAAAATCATCTAGGAACTTGAAAAACAAATCGCAAGAAAGAACACGAAAATACTTTTTCGTCTCGAATTGCTCAATATTTTGAGTCATAACATTTTATAATTTTGTTACTGTAAGAAAGGTAATTTTATCATCTAGAGAAGTATGTATAAATATTTTAACTTACTGGTGTATTTATTTTTAAATTTAATTAAAACCGATAAATAATTTTCACATTGTCGAACAAGAGATTCAACTAAAATCAAACGCAACGCCATTTTCAACTTTATTTGTCTTGCGCAAAGAACTACTGTCACGCGTTTGGCAGTATCACGCCAGTCAGCCGCGAGCTGTTACAGCGATAGGTCACGTTACTTTGTTTATTTTTGACATTTGTGTCCTGCGTGTGTGGTAATACATAAATTTCCAGTATAAGTTGACCTCTGATTGTACAGAAAGCCTAAACAACGAGAGATCATCTCACACTGGAATATTATGAAGTGTGTGTGTACTTTGTATGTGTGTAGTAAATAATATACTATAGCGGAGATCGGATAAATATTACAAAGATCACTCAATCCTGGAATCGCTACATTTTTCGGGTACAAAAATACCGAATGGTGTTTAGAACCTCGCTCCTCAATACGTCGAGTGTGAAAACACCGCGCTAGTTTACGCCGCGCGAGAGTTAAGCGAGCGACTTTTACTAGGTATATAAGTCAAAACATCATCCGATTATAATCGGATGCTAATATTGACCTAAAGTTTAGGTTTTGATCTTTTCCGGTTTGAGTTTTTCCGATTATAATCGGATGCTAATATTGACCTAATCTTTAGGTTTTCACTTATATACATTCTTACTTATATCATTCGGTATTTTTGTATCGGAAAAATGTAGCGATTCCAGGATTGAGTGATCTTTGTTGAGAATCACGGAATCATTTTTCTAGATTATGTATTAGATATAATCCCGTAATCCCGGGATTTTATTTTCAAATAAACTATTTTCAGCAGTCGCTTCCATACCTTCCTAACGAAAAATTACCTCTTGTCACAGATAACATAATACTAATAAAATTAATACCTCTGACTACCTATCAGAGTTAATTTTTAATTTCTTTCTGCAAATGTCAATTAAGAAAACATGCCCTGTTGTAGCAGACAGCTAACTTTTGATGAAATGTAAGTTAATTATTACTACTTAATTTTAAATTACTACTTCAATCATAATCTGGTAGTTCCGAAGGATATGGCTACCATTTCTTCATATGTTTGAAAAAGTCGTCTGCTCAACAACAACAACAACAACGTTGCCTTTAGTTTGATTGGATCATACTTATGTATGATTGTATATTTAATAGTACTGCCGCATTTACAAAAGTTATAAAAAAGTGATATTGGTTATTCTTGCTAGGAGATTCTCATCTCAGTAACAGCAGTAGCAGCTAACCCATTTTTTAACGAAGGCCTGAAATCAGCTTTCGTGTAACGATCTGTATTTCCTCGGTTTTATTCAGTTGTTCATATATTTGAATTGTTTATTGATTTGTATTTCATATGTTGATTAGACCAGAAAACCCAAATAATATATTATGAAACAATAAAAAACACAAAACAATAAACATTTAATACTAGCGGTCCGCCCTGCTTCGCACATAAAATAAGCAATAATAATAAATAAATAAATATTGCTGGACAATCCACAAAAAAAAATCGGGTTTGTGTCCACGGATCCCGGGATCAGATTTATTATAATAATTTTATTAAAATAATTTACCGTTGATCAATATAACATAATGCAATAATATACATTTGTTTTAATTTAAACTTCTAAACACTACAACTCAAATGCAAAATTTATTTTGAAATCCCGGTTTTTCATCCCGGGATTTCCCATTCGGTGAACAGAATACGGATGCCGCGCCAGAATAAGGCTACGCGCTGCTGTCAACGCGTAGGGGCGGAGCTACGTGCACCACTTCCCCTGCTTCACCTCCTGAAATATCTAAATATTGTCTCTAACCGCGCCTTAATACGTTACTCCGACACCAACAAGTGCCGCAAATTGTTTTTTATTACTACTATGTTGGTCAAAGGAAACTTTGACATAATAATAAGTATACCCTATAAAAGGCAGTTTCTATAATAGCTATTTAATGCCTTTGTAATACTTTGATATTTATATAGGTACTTATAAACCATGTACAATTTATAAATCATAATGTCATAATATTTATAAATCATAAATCAAGCTCTGCTTAGCTAAAGTCAAGGTTATGCTGTGTGGATTGTCCAGCATTATAAACTTTTATTTATTTAAATTTTACTATAAACTTTACTGCTTTAAGATTGAATACCTACAGACCAACGCCACTGATGACTTTGTTTCCCTTATTTGGGCTAGATCAGATTCTGGTAACCACAAATTCGTTGTATGCAGTTATATTCAAAGGCAGAAGTACAGTGAAAAAATTATGGTAGGTATGTACATATCACACACAGTCGGATCAAAATACCATAAGTGACTTTAGTTCGGTTTTGATCAGGTTATAATTAGAACTTACTTCCTGGGGTAACGTAAACAATTCAGAAGTATTGCTCGCTTTTTTACTTTCAATTCGAATACTAATACCTATTCCATGTAATTATTTTCTTTGTTTTAACAATAGGCCTGATGCGGTGGGAATTAGCCGCACTTTCAATCTTCGTAACAAACAAGTTTAGAACTCTCGAAGGCCCCACATTTTTCGAGTCGACAGATTACCATCACTATCAGTCAAAGTAACTGTCCACGAAAGAAATGCTTCTTCTGTCTAAAATAAGGGAACTTTATAGTCGAACATTAACCAAATATAAAACAAATTCGTTTCTTGTATCCAATATCTAATGTTAATATAAAATCATAACACCATTATGATGTGATTTGCTACGACGTAGAACGCGGTGCTACGACGTAGCATTGTTTCTTATGCCCTTAATTATTTCTGATCATATTTACAAACCGACATCAGAACGTTTTCGTTTGAGTTTATTCTAGAATCTAATTTTCTTCTTAAAGCGAAAAGATTTTATAGCATAATCTTATCTCTTTAGTTGCTCATATCGTACATTTAAGGTACTGTTAAAGGTACCGTGGAAACAAGGTAAATGATAACTCTAACACCGATAGTGCGCAACTGGTTTATTGATTTAATTTAGGTAAAAATAAAAATACCAATACCTACGGAATAATAATCATGACGTATTGCATGTAGGAATTTAGCGAAACTAGATTGGTCCACAAAAAAGGAAAACGATGTTAGAAATAACCGACGTTACATCCAGATCCAACTAAAGTTCTAAACCACATCTTGTACATTTTTGGCCACTAAATGTAATTAATATGTCACATAAATATCCAGATACCACTAATCCTTCCATGATAATTACATTGTACTTGGTATCTACTCAAACATATACTTAAGTTTAGAGTTTTTATAGATATAATAGATATAATTACAATTCTCTAGCAAAATCCCATTTAGAATACCTTATTGAAATATGGGGATCAGCCGCTGACACCCATTTAAAACCCCTTCAAAAAGTCCAAAATTATAAAAGTTTTATATCACTATTCATATTATACAAAAGAATTATATACAAATACAAAAATACATTAAAAATAAATTAAAATTAGTACACGGTGATAACCTAATACACGTACAAACTACGGAAAAAAGACGATTCTTTCAGAAGGAGCACGTATTTTTAATAATTTACCTAATAACATAAAATAATGTGATAGCATTAATGTGTATAAAAATATGCTGAAAGCACATGTCTACTCAATAGAATAATAGAATTACATAACTATAATAATATAAATATATATAAATAATAAATAATAAATATAAAACTTATAATTAAAATCATAAGTCATCATCATATTAATTAATACCTTTAGTTAAGCCTATTAAGCCCAGGAGATATTTAATTAGTTAAACTAAGATTTAGTACATAATTGGTGTTTAGATTCTCATTTTAAGTGAACTGTAAAGTTTTTATGAGAAATAAAAGTTCTTTAAACCTAATAATTAATCCCAGGGATGCATGTAAAAATAAATGTTTCAACACATTTATAAAATTGTTATTACGTTTAAGTCGGCCAAGTAATGTAAAGCTGGGTACGAGTATTTATAAATTAGCTTTTCATATGTTTCACAAGTGAAAGGGACTCTTTGGTTGCCTAATTGATTGGTATAACGAACCCCCTTCCACTTCTTAAAGAAGGATTGCGTTAGACGTTATACCGGTGTTTGTCAATAGGTTGCGTTATACTCGATGCATTAACTATTCTAGTGCTCAAGGTCGTCGCAGATTACGGCCACACCGCTACCGCACATGACAAAAAGGTGCATATAAAAAAGGGGTTTTCAATCGTAACAATTGTAGCTGCAATAATCCACACAGCTTAGCTAGCCTGGCCTATCTAGATAATCTAGACCCAAACTAAGCAGAGCTTGCGTTAAGGGTACTAGATAACTAATATACCTATTTAATCAATTACAAAGAACGGAAAACTCCCTACATAGTACATCAGAAATGTTTATTTCTTTCGGCTCCCGATTTCAGTATTGCCATTATATCAACCCAAGCAAAGGCAACCTACGATCAAAAGATCACTATCCTGCAATGGACCAAGACTAATCGAATGCGTCAATTGACTGAGCATAACAGCAACTGGCCACACTAAATGGACTTCCGGCAACGTAGATAGAGTTCCGCCAACATAGATGAGTTCCACGTGTATCGGGGATGAGTTTCACGGGGTAGGTAACACAGTTACAGACACTTAGTGGTCATGTTGTGTGCTCTTGCTTCGACCATAAGCGGTAGCGGTGGGTAAAAAGAGGTAAAAAAAGTAAAAAGAGTAAGTATAAAGAGGTATGATTTGATTTTCTGTTTGTTTGAATTGAATAGGCTCCGAAAGTACGTGACCATTTGAAAAATTCTATCAACATTAGAATCCCACATTATCCCTGATGAACATAGGTTGTAGAATATTTTCACAGTTGGGTTTTTATGAAAAATTCAATAATGTAGAAACGTGTATCTGTAAAAATTTCCTGTTAATTTTATTTTTGAATACCCGTGCGAAAACAGAGCGGTACTTCATAAACCTTCAGGTACCTCTTCCTACATTCAGCATTCATATTCACTCATAAAAAAGCTGAGTTGAATTTGTGTACTCGTTCGATACGGACTTAAATCAAATTAGGTTTATTATTATGTATGTTAGTTTATTATTAGGTATATATTTTATATGGGCGGTAGTTTTTAAGTATTTTCCATCCTGTACTAGACCAATGTTGCCTGAAATAAATGAGTTATTATTATTATTAAATAGAATAAATGATGTGAAGCTGTCTATTATTTTTTCTTGTAATAATATCAGATTTTTATAATTGTTTTGAAATTTATCTCCAAATAGTTCCTTATCTCTCTAGGTCTCTGTTGTTTATTTAAGAGATTTTCATTTTAAGAGTTTCTAGGAATATTATTTTATTTTTAATTCCATAAAGTTGTCAGACTACTCTCAGCTGTTAGAGTAGTTGTCCGTACATGCGTTTCCTAATGGCAAATTCTCTGACAGGGTAAGTACTAAAGTTAGTTAAAATCAAGCTTTTGTGAATTGCTCTCCATCCGCCGCGCTTATGTAGCCTTAGGATGCGATGCAATCGCACAATACATCCTGCAGTATATGTAACGCCATATTGATTAACAGAAGCTCTGCTTAGTTTTGGGCCAGATGCTGTTGTGTGAAGTATCCAGTAGGTACCTAATTGTTCAACAGTTATTATTGTGTTTCTCATTGGAGAGGTTCTGTGCTGGAAGTCTAATCTAAAAGCGAGTGCTACAAGGAACAATAACATTTGAAGGGTAACATCTTCTTTCTATGATTTTTACTTAACGAAGACTTCGACGAATTAAACTAAATTCAGAGATTTATGAATAATGTAAGAATATTTCTGTGTCTATAAAACTCGAAGCATGAAAACGTCTGAAGCAGTTTTGATAAACGAGCTACCTATCGATTAAAGAAATTATTTTGCCTTCGATTGATAGGGCTGAATTTTTCAATAGGGTAGTTTTTGTTTTTGGCCTGGGTCAACATATTGGCTAATTTATTCCCGTTGTCCCATGGGAAAGAATTGCCTCTGTTTTACCGAAAACGAACGAACAAATCCACTGGCAGAAACTATTTCAAGAAAGCACAAAAAGTGAAAAACTAATAGTTTATTCATGTTTTTAAGTTATTTGGTTTGTAGTCCCTAACTAATTAATCCCTCCAATTAATAATAAATTCAACGACATCAAACAAATAATACTGGAAACTTTCACACTATTTCGGACAAAGAGCTCTCAGCGACGGTGGTATCGCTTACTTGTTTATGTTAACAGGGACCTCTATTCAGAGTGTATCCATAGTGTATACAGCAGTTTTACTTTCGCTGAATTAAGCAACGGATATCCTTGTTACAGTATAACGTTTAGTGAGATCCACTTAGCGCTTGTTATCTACAAAATAAAGCTTGGTTTTTGAGCTAATAGCAGTTTATTTTCAATTGAGTGTCGTTTGCCCCTTAAAGCCACAGCTCTACTGCTGCACACGGAAAAGCTACGCACGTATGTCTAACTTCGCTTTATAAGAAGATGTACATATGTGGTAAATAAGATAGTAAATATCCTTTTCCGGGATACTATCTATCTATATCATTGTCAAGTTTTAATAAGAACAGTGCAGCTGTAAAGGCCTGATAATCTAACTACAGACCTAAAGAGAGACTAGTGACCTAGGTTCACACGCAATTTTTAAGTCAGTTTGCCACAGCGATACCTTTTACCTGCCAAATTTCATCATTCAGATCCACAGATATATTGTAAATATATATCTGTGTTCAGATCCGTTTAGCCGCCTAGGCGGGTAGTGTTCCTAGAATACCTACATCATATACACACATTATGAAGAGGAAACTGCAGGAAGCGAGTGCGCCGTCACCTGTTATTCAGCGCGGTATATGTATGCAGTGATTGACTAATATGTCAATAGAAGAAGGAAATAGCAATGCTCTAAGTTAGCAGACCATTATGGATAAGAGGGGAGGGACGGTTGATTAAATCCATATGCTAGATTACAAGGTATTCTTTCTTACTTCTCTAACCTACATCAGTTGGCACGTTATAGGACCGTTACCGGTTAACAAAGCTGTATTAATTTGCATGGATAGAAACTGTGACTGGTCGGTTGATCTTAAATTAACACAGAAAAGTAGAATTAGCTAGTGTCCAGTTAAACGTTTAACATGTAACCGTTTCGACGCACAGTACCAGAAACGCAAAATATCTTAACTCATTAACATACCAATGAAAAAAAAAGAAAAAACTTGTTTTACCAAAGTTAAAAGCTAAAAAAAAATAGTTAAAAAAAAAGTTAAGTACCTAAAGTAAAGTAAGTTAAGTTCAAAGTTACATAGCTCAAAGAATAAGCAAACTGAAGTAGCCGGCCATATTTCGACAACCGCTGAGGTAAACGTGTTCTTGAGTGGAGACCGCGACTCGGACTCATTGAAAATATACCTCATTCGTGTAAAATTATCCCTCGTGTGTTAGTTTTTTCAGATGTGTTTGGAATTCTATTAGTATGATCCTTCAACGAGGAAAATTTATATTGATATTCTTCATTTCTTTTGTTTACATATCCTTTACAATATTAATTAATTGTTAGATAGGGATGTACCATGTGCATAAAGCTTTATCGATCTAGTTGGTATAATAATTAATTTTAAATTTAAAATTTAACTCAGAGAAGGTTTTTCGCGAGCGGGCTAGACCCCCGCGAAGTTCAGCACTGCATTTAATTAGCAGCATGATTTTAACGGGGTCTGTATGGGGTCATCCGTTAGCAAAAAACGGCACAGGTAGTTTCTTTTGTTACTAAAAACAAGATCTTCAAGAAAACCATCTCTTTTTTCAAAGAAAACCATTAAGGCATGAAAATATAATATTATATACCACTTTAAATATCCCTATACCTATCTATACCTTACTGCCTTTTTTTAAATATTAGACTAGAATGCTGGTTCCTTATTTGGATACCCGTCTTTTTCTCTTCTATCGAATAGGTATGGGCATGTTAAAAGGACAGGTAAGATGCAAAAGAATGTTTTCAATTTAAGTAGCAACACTTTGGTATGCTGTGGTCATTCGGAAAACTAGAAAGGATTACTAAATTACATATCTACTAATTTTGTGCATAAAATTTACAAAGACAATTACAATTCAATAACAAAACCAAAGTAAAACTAGTATCTACAATTGAGCTACTTTTGACTGTTGCAAACATTCTACAGGTAGCTAAACCGAACCATATTATTACCCGTTGGGATTCCCAAGACGCCCTCGCTGTATGGCAGTTTTATAAAGCGCTGCCTTGCGCCAGATACTCACCAGCTCTCGGGTCACCCGTCACTTTGACCAGAATCATAGATATTTTTTTAAACCAGGAGAGCCGCGGTCCCCTACGGACCTAGGGTCTCGACTTCAAGATAAACCATTTTTACTTGCGATAGTCTTCTGTTTTTGTCACAAATTAAATTAAGTCAATTAGACGCTTGAGTATGTAAGAGAATTAATACAAATTTAGAGTATATTACGAGTATTATTACATAATCGATTACAACTTCAACTTTAATCATCATGTTCATCATAAACAAAATAGAATGTACATAAAAAGGAATCGGTAAAGCATTTGCAAAAGACGCAGGCTGCTTGCAAAGAAGATCTTGATCTTGACTTGAGTTAAATAAAATAAAATATTTACTTAAATTTATTATAGCAATATCCTTGATCTTAGGGAAATACATTTGATTACATTTTTATTTGATTTTCCTGTCAGA
Organism: Eupithecia pulchellata; assembly: GCA_963931895.1. Classification (NCBI taxonomy): domain Eukaryota; kingdom Metazoa; phylum Arthropoda; class Insecta; order Lepidoptera; family Geometridae; genus Eupithecia; species Eupithecia pulchellata. The sequence goes on along the minus strand of OZ007520.1, from coordinate 4,589,730 downwards.
TGGACTGATAACGTCAGTCAGGAAAGATACAATAGCATGGAGAAGGAATTTATAAATAATTTTGTGCCATCATCCGAATTGACAACATTGTTAACAGAAGATAACCACGGATTTAATTTAAAATTCATAGTGAACATAAAAGAGCTATTCCGGTTTAATTCTGTTAATCGAGGTCATTAAATGCCGGCATCGCGGGACTGTCTCTGCCCCTAACGACCTTTTACCAGCGCATTTACCTAACGAATGACCTAGGCTTCCACTACCCGCTGCCCAAAGCTTGTACAAACAGCTAGTTCAAAATTGCATTTGGTAATTAGCTTTAGTATTTATTTATCACTTGTAAATATGCAAAGGGGCTCCTGAAAGCATCTCTAAATATTGCTGGCCAAATCACCCGGCATCATCTATCCCCAAGTTAAGAAGAGCTTGTTTTATGGGTACTTGATAACTGGATATACTTAATACAATGTTTTTACGTATATATATATATTTGCTATACATAAACGACCTGAACACCCGCTACGGCGGGAGAATCGAACCTCCAAGAGGTTGCAGGTTCGCACGTCGCAAACGGCCTTCACCCACCGCGCCACAGAAATCTTCAAATTATTTTTTTATGTATTAATAATTATATATATTAATATATTATGTTACAAGCTTGAGTCCGCAGCTTCGAATGACTTTTTAGTAGACTGTTTATCCAGTAGACTGAATACGCTCTAACCACCCACCCTAATTTGACATTAATTAATTTGACCTACGTATTTTGGTCTAAAACTACATCTATGCAACTGTACCCGATCCGTTTATAAGTTTTGATGTAAAGTAATAACAAACATACATCCATTCATTCATTGCCCTTACGTTAATACAGATCTAGAACTATGCAAAATTTCAACCCAATCCGTTCAGAAGTTTTGTCGCGAAGAACTAACGAAATACCATCCAAACTTCTGCATATATGGTTTTTTATGTGAATTTATATGATGAGATTGTGATTCGTCAAACATAAACTTTAACCGTGTAAAAATAATATGTGTAAAAATTAAGACTGTTCGTAAGTCTCGCTAAAACTGAAGAATTGGAATAATAGTAGTTTACCGTAATTATAGCATATGGTTAAATATCATATTTAATTTCACGAGTGAGCTTTCTACGCGCGGCAAGGTGAAGATTGCGGTAGCGTCAGCAACGTCGTGATTCAAAACTAAAATATGACTCTACTGTGGTTACTTTACCGTCGCACACACAAAAACAATGTGTATCGCCTCCGCATATAAGATGGATGATAGTATTTCTACCCTAATAGTACCTATGTAGAAAAATTTGGAATACAAATATCCATTTATCGGAAAATTTTACCCTTTTCCGATTCTTTTTTTTAACTTGCATATCCTTTTTTAAATTTTATCGAAATTAATAAATATTATAAAGATTTTTATTTTTGTCTACAATTGGTATAGGTTCCTCGGAATCAGGATAGACGTTGCAGTGTAATACAGTGTTTATTTCCTTACAAAACACCGTCAATTGCACCCATCATTGCACATTTGCAATTTACGTTCTCTAAAGGATTCATAGCAGCATAACGTAAAAGCATAAAATCAGCACTCCTACCAACCTTTACAAGAAGCTTAACCAATTACTTCTGGCATATCAGCAAATATTAACGTATAATGGAATGCATTATGTTCGCCGATGTAAAATTTTTGTGCAATAAACTGTAAAACCAAAAAACCAAATGTAAATCTGTTCAAGTTACTAATATTTATTTGCTCTCACTTCATAATTATTTAAAATTATTATAGTCAAATAGCATTAGGTAGTATCTAAAATAATAAAATTTTGCTTGATTTTTATGAAACTACCCAGATGGATGTATTATATACAAATAAACCATAGCTATTTTCCAAAAAATGTATACAGTTTTACCAACTTTAAATAAATCTTTTACATTAATATCATTTCGAGCTGTACAAAATATAAAAAAGTACATTTTACCACATTCACGGGAGCTATTCCATTCATAGTTATGATTTCACTTCAATTTATTCACAAGCCATGCATTTCTGTGGAATACGTAATGAGCTTCCCTTTCGAACATTCATGCAAAATTGTTAATAGATTTTGAATCTAGCGATATAGATGGTTGTCTTTGATGTTGCTAGCGATTTCAGGCTCCCAGCGGTCTCCGACTGAGAGCAGTTTCTCTTTATTATACAACAACTCCTCATGAGTGTATACGCTATATTCGAAATTGGGTCCTTCAACGATTGCATCAACAGGACAGGCTTCTTGGCAGAAACCGCAGAATATGCACTTGCTGAGGTCTATATCGTAACGAATAGCGCGACGTGCACCATCGTCTTTGCGTTCCTCGGCCTCGATGGTGATGGCCTGGGAGGGACAGATGGCCTCACACAACTTGCAGGCTATGCATCGCTCCTCGCCAGACGGGTACCTACGAAGAGCGTGCTCCCCGCGGAACCGAGGTGAAAGAGGACCTTTCTCGAAAGGATAGTTAATTGTGGCTGGTTCCTTAAAGAAATGCCCAAGAGTAACGGCAAAACCTGTAATTAAGATATATACGAGCTCTTGAAATTATAAGTTTTTATCTACTGGCGCTGAAAAAGCAACAGATTATTGTATGTAGAAATACGGCATAACTTAATATGGTTGTAAATTTCCCATTATTCTTAATAATATTTTTATTCGAATATCTTTCGCTTCAACGTCAAATGTATTTCAACTCGGTAATTCCATTATTAATCATACTATATAATGTGAAGCTATGATTGGGATTTCCGTTTCCAATAGCAACTAAAACTTCACAACAGCTAAATAACAGAGACGGTTCTCGGATAGGAACGAGATATTCATAAACTTTGTGGCAAATTGAAAACGTTTCGAAGTCCGCCATGACTCAAACTATAAGATAAGAAATTAAAGTAATTTACATCAAGACTTCGCTATCCTATTTGTTTCGTGGATCTATTCATTACAAATTGTGACTCAGGCGAGATTTGCAATATTTTTAAATAGGTAATCATAGGATAATCTGAACTTGAAGTTCAAACTAAAGCCATTAATTAATGTTGATAAACGCCTTTTAATGGTACAAGGCGAAGCACTAATTACAGCAATTTGGGTCAACAAGTACCGAGTGAATTTTGAATGAAGTAGAGAAATCTGGTGTCAAGGTCAAATCAAATCGTTATAGAATCTGAATCTCTTTTAACACGGTTGAGAATAAGGCCGCGTAGATCAAACAGACTCCGCCTTTCAATCCAAGAACACTTTCAAGCCAACGACGCACATTGAGTATCAGCGTACGTTTTTGCGCTCGATAGAAATAGAGATCCAAAGTCGGCTACGGCGCAAGTTGGCGAATCTGGGGATAACGTAGTTTACTAGCATGAAGTTAGCATACCTCTCAACAGTTCCGTCCAGAACATTATTTGCGAGGCGCGGTCAAAGAAGTCTCTGCGAGTGGTTCCAGGAGGCTGGTCATTGACGTACACGAATTTGACGTTATAAATAGTACGTGGGCAGCAGTAGTAAGGTGGAAAATTTGGGCAGGGCTCTTCGGTAGTAGTTGGGTAGGGTGGGCATGGTGCAGAAGGTTCGGAAGGCACGGGACACGGAGTGCAATCACGGGAATCAGCCATCATCCTCACCAATAATCTTCCATGCAGTTGTATATTTGGAATAACGGATTTAAGTCGTCCCGGTAGAATCATTACAGGTAATCGTGTTTTTTGACAAAACTATTTCTATAAATCCAATTTATATAACAGATTCTTGGAACAGAACGATAAACACGCCAGATTATCCACAAATTTGACTCGACTTATTTGTTATGTCAAATGTGTGGACAATGTTTGTTTTTCTAGACTTGACTTCTTCGATAATGGCAATATTGTTTTTTCTAGATTTATCTCAAGTTTATCTCAGATTTTCGATCCGACTAACTGACTTCTTCGTTATGGCAATATGTGTCTGAGTTGCCACTTTTCTGCCGCCAGTGTTCATGGAAATGTCTTGCTTGTGGCGTTTGACTTATTCGAATATTTTGGCATTTTTAAACTCACTTGACATGAAACCAAAGAGTCTGGCTTACAGTCTTTCGTATAATGCTGCAAACTTTGGCAAACATAGAGCAACACGGAGGGGAGTGGCCATAGCGTTTTTTACTGATACAAAACTGTCTGCCATTTTTTGTAGGGGAAATCTGCGCGACGCACTCATTTTCTACATTACATTTTCATTCCCACACAAAAATAACCATCTGTCATTATGTCCAAATTAAAACTACTCTGAATATTTCACCCACACATTGATACATTCTATGTCATTAAAGTGTTTTTTTTTTTTCAGGTGACACAACTACACTGACAAGTTGCTTACGAGCTAGGTTCTAACAACTGTCGATACGCATTATCGATAAATTCAAGAACTCGGTTAGCTAAATTAGATTTTTAGAATGATAGAGAGGTAGGTAAGATTTTATAATGATGTACTTTATTTATTATGTAATACGAACAATAATTATGATGACACAATAAAATTCATGTTTTATATCATTTTAAAATATTCGTATCCATCACTGGTTTTTAAAATGGAATAGATTTCTATAAATATGACGAATAAATTTTTGAGGGGTTGAAAATATTATAAATAATTGTAGCTGCATTACTTTATGCCAATAATTAAACTAACTCTATTAAATTAAAGATCTTGTAAAAGATGTTCCACTTAAAAGAGTTACAGATGTTAAAGATTTAGGACTTTTCATTGACAGTAAACTTGCGTTTAAATCAAATATAAAAGATCGCGCTTATCGTTTATTAGGCTTTATGCTTAGTCAGTAAAGATTTCAGTAATTGGAAAACTATAATAATTCTATTCGATAAAGAGAATGGAAAAGCTTGGAGACCTCACTAGAGGAAAATAGTGTTAATATTGTAAATAATTATAGTTTAGTTACATAGATTTATAGATAGTTTGTTAATTTTAAATGTTAGGTATGTACGTGTAATTATTTCTAAGTTTTTTTGTACTAGCTCATAAGGAAGAAAATGCTCTTTTATTTTTTTTATTTATGTACTAATCATTCTGTTAAATCTAATTCTATTAAATCAGACTTATCTTAGAATATGGTTTTAGTGTCTGGAATCCTCTTCAATAAATAACTCAAAGGAAACAGTTAAAGTTAACATTGATTCACTTGAAAGCCGACGCACGATTAGTTAGAGATCGAATGTTATTGCTTAAAATCATAAGATACTTGGTTGACTGACCATATTTATTAAATCAGTTTTTCCACGTATAAATGCTCGTAATAAAATAACCCTTTCGTGTTAAATAATCATAAAACTAATTATGCAGGCACTTCTTTTATTAGGTTAATTATTAAAAATCTTCTGAACGTGATGTATTTTTGCTGTATAAGAATAAATTAACAAAGAAAACTTCTCTCTTAAATTTAATTTAGAGGTATGTCGTAACCTATGCCAGATTTTCCATATTTATCAGTAATAATTTTGGTGCTATTTTAAAATTCGCGTCTGTAACGAATTTTTTTAAGGCATATTGATTGTTTTAATTACAGTTAAATTTAAGAGAACTGTCTACTGTTTGTGCCTCAATAAACAAAAAATAAACATACCTACTACACAATTGTCATTCATTTTCCATTCTTCGGCCGTTCTAGAAAGTTCCCTTCCTTCTCTCGTTGCCCCACCATTATGTTCTGTTAAGGTATTTTAAAAGTTTATTGTAACCCGTTAATGTAACATAGTTGTTTTTGCAATAATAATTGGCTATGTACTCACACAGCCAACTATTATAGTTAATAGGTTAGGGAACATTGTGCGAGCTTAGGATTACTAATAGGCAACGAGATGAACGTCTTGACCCGCCGTTATTCTGGATTTTCAAATATATTCAAGAGTTCATCATCAAGAGTATGTTCATTATGACTCATTAGGACTCATTATTTGATAATAATAATAATAATAGTACATTTTTTATATTAAATAGCAGGAAGTTTAAAATACGAAAGCTCCTGTTTCAATGAAACCGAGTTCACACAGCTGTATACCTAGAACGCAATATGGTCAAGCATTTTTCAAAAAACTAAATAAAGCATAACCGCTCGTCTAGACGCGACAACCGCTACTGACAGCACCGCGAAAACCCCTTAGAGGTCTCGTAGATGCGCATGCTTGTGTGAGTGAGCCGTTTCGAGCGTTTGTAGGTAGTTTCCATACTGTCTATATGTATACTGTGCCCATACCGTGGACGGTATCAGCCCTTTTAAGTATGCTGGGCAGAAATGTGTGGAAACTACATAGTACGCAATGACAGGTCCTTGAATTTTTTTTTTATATTTTTATATTTTTTTCCATTTGTTTCTTTAACACCGGAATTAACTGCATACTTACATTGCAGATATTATATGCACATATTGTCAGAGAGGTATTTTTGTGTAAAATAATATGCTTCGGACTTTTACTCGATTATATGTATTATGCAAGTCTTTTTAGTAGATAGTAAGGTATAATATTATTTATTTCCTTTTTTTTAGTTAAATTAATTTGTGAGGGTTATGTACATATATTCGTAAACTTTAGGAGGCATGAATTCTTCGCAAACAATGGTTGCCGGAACAGGAACTTCAAGCACAAACGCAGCAAGTATTTCGTAATGACGCCGGGATCGCCTTCCGCAGGAAACAAATTATTATAGACCAAAATTTTCATTACATAGTACTATAAGATTTCCTTCCGCTTTCTACTGAAATAGTCTTTGCCAGCGTTAAAAATACAGGGGCCGGTCACGAGAAGATCGAAGTAAAATCTTAATCTAAACTGCAAAAGCCATTATTATTCGGCGCATATAAAATTTTTAGTTCCTCTATTTACTGTAAGTTTTAGGGTACACACAGGGTAAGTATTTTCCAGCGCTAAAAATGGGAAGTCAGGAATCGTGAGAGATCAAAAAGGATTATGAAAAAATAAGTAAAAAAGACGAAGAACCTTTTTAGTATTTCTGGAAAACTGATATTATAAAAACGATTTTTTTGGTCGATAGTAAATTAATATAATGTACAACTATTATGTCCCCAAAGTTGGGAACACCTTACACCACCACGTAATTTATTTCATAACTTTGTGTAACTCTCACGGTTTCCGAAATCACTTTAGTAGCCCTTAAAAAACACATTTTACGGGATATGGTCAAGTTTTACACGTCCAAACATTTAGAAAAAAGGACGTGTAAAAAGTGCTTGAAGTACATAGATTTTGTTAATTATATGCTCTACGCAGAACATTAAAAAATACAATATAAAAATCCTAGTAACTCATACTTCCTCTACTCTAAGCATACCTGTTTGTAATGTTTTCCTGCTTTGTGTGGTTTAACGAAGTATTTGTAAGTATCTTTTAGCACTTCCTATTCTACTAAAAGGCGGAAGTTTGCATGAGAGTTTTGCCGTTGTAAAGATGTTGAGCAAAAGTAAAAGCCAAAACTTTAAAACTTATCAAACTGAAATGATTATGCTATAGGACCTGGAATAATAAAAAGGTAAATAACATAAGTAGGTACCTTCTATATATTGCGATACTATAAGTAACGCTTTGTCTGTCTTTCGTTTTCAATCTTCAATTATTAATTTTACATTTAAAAATAATAATTTTGGTGCGCCTGTACAGATTTGAAAATATTTTTTGCATAAAAATGAAGTTATTCGGTAGGTACAAATATTGATTTAATTTTTGTAATTTAATGGTAGGTATCTTATAAAAAGTTTGAAAGCTTTCCACATTTCAAAATAGTTTTTGAAATTTCTGTACATTTTATACTATTTCGATGAAGCTCGAAAAATTTACCATTCCTCGTCAACGTTAAGTCCATAGTGATTCTAGGATCGATCTCAATCATATTATTATGTTCAACGGCAATGCGGAGCCTTCGCAAAAGAAAATATGAAAGCGTGGATAAGTGTAATAGAATTCGGTATCTGTTCGATGTTCGTGTCCGGGTGTTCGGGTTGAAATAGTCGAGTGTATCTATTTCATTTCGCAACCGATTCGGTTTTTATGAAACCCAGCAATCAAGTATTTTCTCGGCGAACTCAAAAATCGGTGCGAGACTTGGTGGTCGTACAACTCCTATATATAAACAGTCACGTACTTCCCTATATCTATAATAGGAGGTAATAATGCTAGATAATAATAAATCCACACAGCATCATCTAGCCCCAAGTTAAGCAACTTGTGTTATGGTTACTATATGACTGATATTCGTACCTAATACAATATATTGCATAAATATAGAACACTCGGAACAATTATCAAAAGATCGTACAAATGTTTGTCCTGTGCTGAGGCGGGAACCCAACTCGGAACCTCCAAGATCACGGGGACCTTAGCCCACAGAGCTACATCCTTCAAAATTATGAATATATTAACATAACTAGCGGCCCGCCCCGGCTTCGCACGGGTATTAAACACAAATTTCAGAAATTATACACACTAAAACGATGGGTTTTACAGTTTTCATACGGATCTTTACTTTTTTTAACAGCATTGGGGTTTTTGACATTGACTCGACATTCCAAAACTGACACTGCCAGAGAAAAAGCAAGCACCGTGCGCTATACAACCTCTTTTTCTATTCTGACGCGCCATAATAGAAAAAGAGGTTGAATATACAGCCCACGGTTCAATTATTGAATTTTTCATGCGGATCCCTAACTTTTTTGAAAATATTATATAGCCTATGTTCATCACGGAAAATTAAGGATTCTAATGGTGAAAGAATTTTTTAACTCGGTTCAGTAGTTTCGGAGCCTATTCAATTCAAACAAACAAACAAACAAACATACAAACAATCAAATCTTTCCTCTTTATAATATTAGTATAGATAATTGTGTTAAATACTGTGTTATGCCCTATTACATTGTAAAATTAAAAAAGTATGAGTTTACATATTTTTATTTCTCAATTAATTCAAAATAAAAGAATTAGAAAGGCTACATCGATTTCATTCAATCCGTAAATTTATTGGTACAAGTCTTTGGACATGGTTCTTTCCTGATCATTAAATTCAAATGGATTGTCAGAAATATTCTCTGCAAAAAGCTCTGCAAAAAGGCGTAGTATAAAATATCAGATAAATATCAGATTATCTAGCTGACATCCAACTCGAAAAGTAACAATCTAACAAGGTGAAGGTTTCTTGTTCGCTTCTTTACTTTACCTGAAAAAGATTGATGTGAACAATGAATTTAAGTGATCACTTTATCTCCCATTTTTATAATTTATTTAACTTATATTTTGTGACGTGCCCAAGAGTCCTGTAAGGTCTAAAGGAAATTAAGCACTTTGATTTTGATATTGAGTAGTGGTATTGCCATAATAATCACTATTATTATAAATTCGAAAGTAATTTATGTGTCTCTATCGGCCTGTTCATACTTAAACGGCTAAACCGTAAATGTATGAAACATGTAACGCTTCTGTAGGTATAGGTAGCGTACACCAGAGCAGGGCATAGCCTATTTTTATCCCGAATAGAAGCTTGTTTGGAATATCTACCATTTCATGATTAGGACTAGGACCTCACTGTAGTAAAAAAATTGTTCGTTTTGTCATGGCATACAATACTTAACCTAGCTGTATCTTCATCGGTATCTAATTGTTCGAACTGGATAGGCTGCTGAACAAAGTCTGCCTACAAGAGCATCAATTTGGAGGAATCAATATGTAGCCCTTGGAAAATAGTAGAGTATACAAGATGAACAATCTCACCCTTCAGCATTATCTGAGTTAGGTATTCTCTTACATTTGGTAACCTGAGTTTTATGAATTAGGTTTTTTAGCATTGAGCTAGAGGTTATTGGTTGTGAACCAATCTAGTATTTGTGAATGAGAACTACTTACATCGTCGATATTATATTTATTTCCGTCAACTTTAAAAATCAACGAAGTATCATCAGCAAATAAGACTATATCACAGAGATCTTTTGCTAAAAAAGGAAGATCCTTTACATTAACTAAAAATAAAAATAAATCTAAAATTTATCCTTGCGGAAAACCTAATTCAATCTTCTAACCTCTAGATCTTTCTTTACCAATATCAACTTTATAAACTCTATCAGATAGATATGATTGCATAAGGTCCAGTGCCTTGATATTAATTCCATAGTGTTTCAATTTCATAGTTAAAATACCATGATCCACACAATTAAAAGCTTTATAAAGGACACAAAATATACCAATAGCGTTTTTTGATTTATCCTAAGCATCGAATATTATGTTAAAATAGAACTGTACCTGCATCTGCTGTCTATCTACCCTTGGTGAAGCCAAATTGATTTTTATGGAATAGCCTATTAACGTTGAAGTAGCAGGTTAACTGAATAAACATTATTTTCTCAAAAATTTTGCTAAATACAGCTAATTTGGAAATTGAGTACCTACCTTAAGAATAATGACATAAATAAAACTACAAAATGATTCCAATGACGCGATTTTATTAAAAAAAGTAAAGCGATACAATAAAATTATAGTAAACTAGGTATAGATGGTAGAATAACATAGGTTGGTATTCATTATATTTATCACTAGCAGCCCGCCCCGGCTTCGCACGGGTATTTAAAGAATTTTAAGTTCTTACACACACACACACGTTAGATAAGGTACTTTATTATTGAAGTTTTCAGGATCACTAACTTTAAAAATATTCTATAGCCTATGATATCATTTGAAGATTTTTTTCCAAAAAGGTCTAGTAGTTTCCGAACCTATTCAATTCTAACCACAAACAAACAATAAAATCTTTACTTTTTAAAATTGTACCTTTACCTCCTTTATTTATATAAAGACTTTTCTCTCGCACCGCTATATCGCCTACATAGCATGGTTCCAATCTTGAAGTTTTTAAATTTTTTGACATTGAGTTTCCTCTCGCACCCTCTCCGCACCCCAGTAACGAATTGTGATGTCTATGACAATCCATAACTGACACTGGCGGAGTCGTCGTAGCAAAAGCGGTGCCATAAAAAAAGAAGTTGAAGTTGAGTCACAGCAAAAGCGAGCAGCGCAAAAAAGAAAAAAAAAAGAAGTTGATGTATAGCGCTATGGTTTTATTATTGAAGTTTTTATACGGATCTCTAACTTTTTTGAAAATATTTTATAGCCTATGTTCATCCCGGAAATTTTAGGATTCTTATGGTGGAAGAATTTTTCAAATTGGTTTAGTAGTTTCGGAGCCTATTCAATTCAAACAAACAAACAAACAAACATACAAACAATCAAATCTTTCCTCTTTATAATATTAGTATAGATAGTATAGATTTATACAATATCAGATCTAAGTGAGATGTAATTATGTATGTTTACAAAATGTACCCTTGAGGGATAAATTGGGTTTCGGTAATTATGTTAAAAATTCTTTCTTCGCTGTCTAAATTAATAGTTGAAAAATTTAATTCTTAAACTTGCATTGAAACTATTAAATTTCAACTTTTTGAATTATAAATACATGCAAGTAATAACATTATGTATAGAACAGGAGAAATAAAATTACAGACATTTGTTCAGAACAAATAACTTAATATACCTACAGTATGTTATTTTTCACTATGATATATTACGTTCGTGTATCCTAAGAAAGTATTTTTTAAATGTGAAGAGTTTATGGTTTTCGTTTCTTTCAATAGTGCCAGGAAAATACAATGAAGTATCTGAATGGAAAGTATAAGAATTTCACAAATATTTCACTTTGTTTTTATATCAAAACTAACGGATAGTTAACGATCTTCTCGCTTACTATCCATAAAAGTACCTAAATGAACGCGTCATTGGATTTTTTTTCCTCTTAATTATATACTTTGGTGAAATGATCTGACCTCTTGTTTTTAATTTTTGTTAGATCTATAATTTTACCCAAGATGTTAAAGTAATTTTAAGTTATAAACAAGTTCGAATCAATATGATTATTCCTTTATTATTATTATTACTATTACACAATTGTCATCTGCATCGGTTCTGGGCAATACCCACCTTATAAGCTAGGTACTGTCAGCTGCTTTAAAAGGTCAGATCACGTTGAAATCATAAGAAAAACATTACTATCAATGGTCCGGATAGAGATAATTTTTTTTCGTTATACGTTGACACATAGAATTTAAAAGTCACAAAAGCAATCTAGGCTATATAATGCGTTATATCAATAATTTAATTGTTTATTAGACATCGATTTTACGTTTACTACATAGACACCAATAATGAAACCTAATTACACTGAGATTAAACACCTATTATTTAATAAATAAGAGGATAATAAGTTAGAGATTAATATTCAACGTACCTAAAGTTTTCTTTTTTTTGTATTTAAAATGATTATGTGATTTACTGACTATGAAAAAGCTATGGCTTATAAAGACATTTACAACAAAAATATTCGAAGTTTTGCGGAACTTATGAGCCACTATTGATATGACGTTTCTACATACTATTATTTAAATAAAATTTTACGTTCATAATATTGTATTTTGGAGTTCAATGTTACGAAATGTTATTGGTTATTCAATCAGCTTACGGAAACAATGAATTACAAAAAACATTTCGTTCCAATAGTATCAAAAGCAAACTTTGACGATTATAGTAAAATTTTTATAGTTAAGCTGAAAAATAGGATTGGTTTCTCTTATGGTATCTACACATTTGTGCCAGTATATTGTGTAAGATACCTATACCTCTTTTCCTTTTATTTTATATTTAGATATGTAGAAGATGGCAACTCTTGGTACCGTTAAATATTAATTTATATAATTTTTTTCTTTTTAAAATATATGTACATATAACGCACTACCTCAAGTCGTGATGTAGCCCAAAAAACCACTGAAAACCAGTGCTGTGTGGAGATCATATTTGCCAAGAGCTCTATGCATTAAAATTAGGTACCTACTATACCTTAATGTACCAACTTAAAATAAATGATTGTCGTTCTTTTATAGTACTGGTAAATAAATGCTGACATGATATTTCGTTCTTTAACCCAGAATCGTACGTAAATATTTTTTTAAGCTCAAGTTCGTTAGCGAAGATACGTGAAATAGTTTTTTTTTGACATAGTAATAAAGGTTTGCAACGATAATACCAGTTTACTAAGTAAAGTTTTGATTTATAACAGTTTTCTTTACAAGGCTAGAGCTTGCGTTTGAATGAATGTATCTAATTAATAAATTAGGACAGATTGGTAAGTTACACATAAATATTAAAATTACCCTTAAATTTTAAAAATCGTAAAAACATTTATTTACCTAAGTACTCACGGCAGTTTATATAAAATACTTAGTTCTTATTTTAATCTTTGATTGAAATTATAGTATTTACAATACTGTCTTAATAATACACAAAATTTCGTACATTTTCATATGCAATTTATCAAACTTGTAGGAAATTTGTAAACAAGTGTTAGTTCTAAAATTCTATACGAATACATTTATTGTTTGGATTATTACAAATATTGGGAATTTTTTAAGTAGTTGTGTACTGTGGTAGTACCATCGAGAAAACAAATTAATAAGAATGTTACGTTTTAAATACCTACCTAAATAATTAAACACGCTTTAGCTTATTCAAATATCTCTAAGACTCATTATGACTAGGTGGTGTACAGTAAAAAGGGCGAATAAATTGACAAAGGTATTAATTACGCCGCTGACTAACATAATCTTTTATATTTACATGTAAGATAGCGCTGTTTTATCATTTCTTTGTTTACTTTAGGTAATTTACGTAAATTATAATGGGTAAAGATATTTTAGATAACTATTAGCCGAGTGTAAGGGGTTTTCTAGACCAACAAAACAATCTTTGGTATAGTATGTTTTGGTGGAATATATTTTATGAATAATATGAAAAATTGTATATTGTATTGTATGTATATAATGTAGCATGTAAAAGTTATTAATAATTCAATAGGTACTTATGAGTATAATGAGGCATACTAAATGTGAGTAATATGAATACAATATAATAATACAATACTAGTGAGTATAATTAGGCATGTTAATGCATCTTACTAAAAATGAACATCTAGTGGTGGAATCTCAGGTTGAGGTCATGATAGGGATCCTCAACCAGCATAATAATATAAGTGTATAGGCAACGGGAATGCGCATATTACTAAAGAACTAGGCAAACAATAATAACAAGTATGAAGCTATGCAAAAATGGTGTACTACCAAGTGAATAATGAAGCGAAATCTCTCATCTACATTATAATAGTTAAATAAAATTTAGAGATCAATAAAAGATAAGGTAGTAATTTAGCCCTAAGTTTTGTTTTCAGGTTTTTTTTAGATTCTATTAATGAATATTATACAGGGCATCCCACAGCCATACTACGCATAGAGGGAAAGTACCTTAAATGCTACAACATTTAAGGTACTTTCCCTCCATGTGGCGATAGAAAATTATAGTGAAAGAAAGTTCATTCTGATTTTAAAAATTATTTAAACTGCATTTAAATTTAATAACAAAATAGTGTTAAAGGTTCATTAACGGCGGTTTTGGGTATAAAATAATTTAGCCACGTTAACTACAATATAAGCTATTTTCTACGAGAAGGAGCTGTTTCAATAAGAACGATGCATATGAAAAATCAAAAAGGCCAAAATACCTGCAGGAGCCAAATTACCACCTTCTCCCAATATTATAATTAATGATAATATTTTTTTGTTATATTTTTCATATCTGTATGTATGTACATTGAATAATAATACATTTTAATCTATAATGTACAAGTCCTACATTGGATAGGCATATTTTGTAAATCTTTTTCTCGGTTAGATAATATTCATACTTCATCAGGATACTTAACATAATTATAAATTGCTACGTAATATCTTAGAATAAAGAGAGTATAGAATACAGAATAAATGCCAATTTTAATTAATATAGCATAAAATACCTTCCAACCCATTCTTTCCGATATTGTCCAGCACTTTAAACCTGAGTTCATCTTTCAATACTCAAAACCACAATTCTTAAGCATAACAATGTATCGTAAACTTATGACGATGATTACGCAGAGAAAGCACTAACATTGATATTTATGATAATTTGATACATCGAGTATAATGACTACGAACTAACACATTACGAATATTACTGAATATGCTCATTTAACTTAACTATATAAGCTGAGTACTTAATATGCACATTAATATTAAGACCGGAATCGAAACTTAATTTTAAGTATCTTAATTTTAATCTTCACTTTGTGTCCTTCAAATTTTGTTTTATTTATAATACTTATTTTATAATTTTTAATCAATTAACTAAGCAGCATTCTATTTTATGGATTACGATTCGATTATTATGAAATGAGATCAAAAAATACTGCTTGATTTTTTTTATGAACAGTAAATCTTATTTGGAATCAAACGGTACACAATAAAATTGGTCAGAATCTCTTGGTTTATACGTATATTTTGCAACATTGCACTATTATTCATAGAAAGTCATACCATTTTCAGTATACTAAATAATGTACTTATGCATTTAAAATGTTATCTAATCTATTTTACAATCTGCTTAAATAATTAAATTCAATATATATCATTCTGCTTGGTGTCTCGTCTTACAGTTTTTGAAATTTACATTTACTATTATTATTACTTTGTATTACAGGATAAAAAGGTTACAGAGTACTATTATGTGTTATAGCATATAAATATAATTTTGTTTATGTATATACTATTAACATTTCGACTATTTATAATTATATTTTATTTCTTAGTGTTCAATCTTACGTGTTTAGGAGAATGCACATTTACTAGAACTAGGTATTGTTTTTATTTTGTTAGATAAAACTTTAATGTAAACGATTAAACGGGGTGTTAGTGTTAACAGTCTTATCCTGAAATCAGAGGTTCATTCAGTTCACACAAATTAATAGTGAACTGAAAATGAACAGTGAATGAACTGAAGCCATCGCTGGTGACATCATGAACTTGGTTTGTAAGATGTCGATATACGCACGCGTACGCACGACTGTTCCGAAGGTCGTGCCAAGCCGGGAAACTATCCTAGCTACGACTACCTACCAAAGACATTCATACAAATGTCTTTGCTAGGTAGAAATACCTAGATACCTATGGCTAGCTCATCGTGCACAAGATAGAGACACATCTGGCAGTAAAGCGCGGTGGCGTTCTACGGTGACTAGGTTGACCATGAGAACGCGTACGATAGTGGAGTAATCTATTAAGCAATTCCAACAAAACTTAATGTTATATTTATTTATATGTCATTTCTATTATCACGAGCCATATAGTGACCCGGTCTTTTGGGAGGCATGCGTGGGGCTATAACCAACAGCACAGAAGCCCTTTATCTACACATATTCTATTTATTATTAGTTATTTTAACATCCTATAAAATGGTTTAAGTGACAAGACTGTTCACGCTCACACCCTGTTTGAAGTTTATTTATGCTGTATCTATTACTATAAGACCATGGTAATGTAAATTAATTATTTGGCTGTTATGCTGTGATTTGTATTAATAAATTTTAATTTATCAATAATTCACTTTCATTTGGTTTTATATATGTTTATTTGTGCGTAAAAGGAATTTCACTATGAAAGTTTAATATTTCAGTACCTACTACAATAAGAAGAAATAATTATATATTCTGTTCGAAATTTTCTATTTATTTCAATAATTATTTTTTTATGAAGTGTATTTAGGTCGTAGTCATCTTGCATTAAAAAATCGAATTCAATAGATAAATGATGGATTTAAAAACAAGTTACAATACGCGCAACGAAAGAAGAGACCTGGCCGATCACGTGGTTATACCTGCGCAGTAGCTATTTCGCAGGCCATTTTGGTGGTATGCAAGGCAAGCGGGGAGGGGCGGGACCGTTGCGCGGTAAGACAGAAGCGTGCGAGGCGAGGTATAGCGTCCGCGCATGCGTATTTAGTCGTGTGTCGTTCCCCGCAGCCCGCGCACACGCCGCTGTGGCCCGAAGTACCAACGAATACAAAAGTTGTTAGTTGTGTTCATTCTTTTTTTATTGTTTTCTTTTGAATATGCCTCGAGGCAAAAGGCTTTAAAACGGCGAAGTAGGAAGATGGTGGTCGAAGTTTACAAGTTTATGGCGAAGGAAGCGAAAATATGTTTATTATTAATCCGAACTAATTATTTTATTTACCTATTTTAAGCGCGACTGTACCTGCGCGAAATCCCCTATAATGGCATCTGACAGGTCTCATCTTTCGTTGCGCTTACTGTACCATGGTTTGCCTTAACCTAAATAAAATAACTGTTTTTCAATATTTTTTATTTTTTTAAGGAAAATATAGGGTTACATAGTCCTTTTCTTATTATACAACCCCTAAAAGTATGAATGGGTGTGTAAATGGGTATCTTATATTCGTTCCGTACAATAGCATAACATATTATTTATAAATTAGGAATACAATGTGAAGAAATTTATATTATAGTTATAATAAAAGGTAGGTATTTATCTTTAAAATAAAAGAAAATATTTCAAAATCTTTTGAGCAAGGAACTGCCGTGAGTACCTCCTAGGTATTTTACATATTGGCACAGTGCCATTTAATAGCATATCTATCTAACCTATTAATAAATACCTATCTAGACAGTTTTATGTACAACGTTTGTATATAAAAGTAGTTTTTTTTCCAATATGGACAGGATAATAGTAATACAATTAATATATCTATGTGCCTAGGAATAATATTTTTTTATGTTACCCATTATTTTTACGACTGAGAATACAGGATATTTTACGATAACGCCCAAGTAAATTTTTGATTTACCTATAATAAAAAAAACTATATTTTTAGCAAAGGATTTTTAATTTATTTTTTTGATTAATCAACCACTCGCGCGAAATTATAAGCATGTAATTTGAACCACAGTTTTTAAATTATCTTTGACCTCTGTGGCAACAGAAAATATTTTTGTTTAATATTAACAAATTCAGTTAAAATTTTAGTTTCAATTTTGTAAGTATCGCAAAACTTCAAAATTATTTTAATTTATTTAAATAACATCATTGAATTCAATTAAACATTTTATGATTTTTACAATTTTAAAAATTGATTAGACCTGTTTTTTATTCAAGCACGTTTTGAACGCGCGGCGCATTTCGTTTTGATGCTTCTGTTGCAATAAATACGAGTGTGAAGAGACAACAATATACAGTGCAATTTAAAAGGACATAAATCTTCTTAAGAAATACTTCAATTCTATGCACATAATTCTATAAAAAATATACACAAATCTTACCGTATCCAAATTACGTCTGTGAATAATCACTATTATGATCACTTTACACCATTATAAACCTAATCACACCACTTTGTTCAAAAGGAAGATTCCTCGGTTTATACTTAAACCAAGTCTTCTTCGTAAGGATAGTCCTCATATCACATAATCGATTCATCTTCGTTGCGAAATCCAGGCGGTGGGCGCAGGTAATGTATCGGGATTTGATCAACATTCGGGGAGGAAGCCGGAGTCATCGTCAAATAATTAAATTCTGAAAGTTCTTCGTTGTGCGAAACGCGCACTACCCGTCGGCACGGGGAGGCAGCATGGCGCTAGCTGTTGTTATCAAGGTCGGAGAAGGGCGCGTTGGTGGTGGCTATGGCTCCAAGATCAGTGTGCGGCAGTAGTTCTTCAGGGTGTTCAGGGTCTCGTTCCGGTCGCTTCTCTTCGTGGGTGTAATAGCGCTGAGCACGGCGGTGCGCACAGCACAATGTTCCAGTCACCGCCGCAAGCGCCGCCACCAGCACTAGCACCAGTCCGGCTACTACGCTCATCTGCGCCTCGTGAGAAGCAGGGCATTCCTCCAGTAAGTCAAAGCTTACATTCCATAAAGGGATCCCGCGAAGTTTCATTGGCTCATGGCAACGCAAATCTCTCAGAGATTCGTTTAAAACGGTAGTTCTCATGTATACCAGCATCTTACCGGTCGAGCATTGATAACAACTCCAAGTGTTGTGAGACATTCTTATGTTAGGTATTGCTTCCAATCGATGCAAGTCTGCGTCTTCAAGCTTGGTCAAGTGGTTGTGCGAAATATCCAGATAATGCAAGAATTTTGTCTTTAATAAAACTTTTAATGGGAACTCTGTTATGTTATTCCAAGAAATGTCTAAACTGACTAGATTTCTGTTGTAGTCGAAAATGTTCGGTGGAATTTCGGTAAGTGATAGGTTCGCAAGTCCAATGTTTTCTAGATTTGGTAAGGTTTGCAATACAACAGCGATTTCATTTAGTGGCACGTTGTTTCCATTAAAAATTAGAGTTCTCAAGGAATTTACAGGTGGAGCAAGAGTCTGAAGAGGCAAGCGCTCAATTTTGTTGAGGCCGATGTCGAGGAGATGTAGTCTTGTTAGATTCGTAAGTGAATTTGGAGATAAGAAAGCGAGTTTGTTGTTCGCTATATTAAGTTCTCTCAACTCTATATTTTTAGCAAAAACATAATCCACAATTACGGATATTTGATTTCCATCTAAGGAAATTTTCATCAGTTTTTTGAGGTCTTGGAAATCATCAATGAGTACATATTTGATTAGATTATATCCGAGATCTATTTCTTCCAAATCTGAAGCCAAATTATATACTTGGGCGTTTACTCTCGATAGACAACAGTTTCTGCACTTCAAAGCTTTGAGCTGCTGTATATCTTTAAAAACTTCAGGGCTTAAATCCGCAATAGGGTTTCCGCTCAGATCGAGTGTATGAAGCTTAACAAGCATTCTGAATAGTCTCGGATTCAAAGTTGTTATATTATTGTGCGTTAAGTAGAGTTTTTTCAAGTTTGGGCAATGTCGGAATGTTTCACTTGCCATATTATCGATGTGGTTATAAGAGAGATCCATAACAGTGAGATTTATGAGACCTCTAAAGTTATCCTGTTCGATACTGCTTATCTTGTTATGCGTTAGATTCAGAATTTTAAGGTACTGGAGACCCCAGAATGCATGTTTTCCAATTGATGGGACATTGGAGTTGACGATTTGAACATCTCTGAGCTCCTGGAACAGGTCAGGCTGCGTGAATATAGGTCCGATGGTGAGAAAATTTGGGCGGTCCTTAGGTGCATCAATTTGCAGCTTATAGACGTTACAATCCATGTCCTTTACGGGGATGCGATGTAAACCTCCCTCAAGACATTGGATGCGGAGAACAGGTCCATTCTCTATATCGAATATTATCCTACATTTGCACTCTCGCGGGCACCTCACATCATAATAGTCGCTCTGGGCACCGACCTGGGTAATAAACAGTGCGAAGAGGACCAACAGGAACGCTTGGCATTTGGATAATCTGAAACAAAAAGAGAAAGTATTTGAATGAACCTTCTTAGTACCATCTGTGAAGTTAAATGAAATGAGAAGAAGGATGAAAGTAATCTCCGCGCTTGGCAGGCGATTTCGTGATCTCAGTGGAATCACTTTAAGAAAAGGAAGCTTCTGCCCTTCTTTGGTAAGTTCTTCTAATATTTTCTCTGCTTTTCTCTCTTACGAAATCCTCGAATCGAGTTGCAGGCGTCGTTGTCCGCTCTAGGTAAATGGTGCCCGTGGCTGTGACGAGACTAATATAATAAGCGTTAGTGAGTTTTAACCAGTGTTTATTATTGAACTTTATATTTTCTGTTCTAATTTTGGTCGGCTGGATATGACTAAATCTATGTCAAAAATATACTACATAAGTTTTACACATATTTTTTAATCTGCGATGTTAATTTACAATATTTTTGTAACAGTTATTTAACTTGGCGTTCGATCGCAATAAAAAAAAGTAGAATGTGGCCTTTCCCCACCGAGAGATACAAGTGAAAGACGTCGGGAAACAGCGCGAGACAGGAAACTTGGAAACTTGTCTTATTGGAGGCCAAAACACATTTCGTTTGGCTCAGCCATATTATAATATTTTATTAATCATATTTTAATTTTAGAAAAAGTTTTCACCGGTTTGCTTACTCTGTTTTTTTTTTTTGTAAATTGTAGTTATTTATTTAAAACACGTTGCAGATTACGTCACAAGTTATTTTATCATGTACAACCACAAACAAGGTTTGTCAAGTCCTAGTTTTAATCGTGCGCCAAGGGTTTAAACTTTTGTCCCATAGGTTCATAAATATTCTAAAGGTATCAGTTATTTCAGAGATTCGAGAGAGGGCACCTTACCTTAACTACCCAAAAAAATATCTTTTCAATTTATTTCAAAAAGAATTAAACAGAGAATATTTTCAAAAACTGGTTTAAAATGTCGGAATCACACGTTTGAGGATTAGTTCTTTTACTTTTTTTCAAAACATGTGTAACTTGCAGACTTCTCTATATATTTTCCAGAAAATTTAGATTTGTATCTACAAACACCTAGAAAATTTTACATGTAAGGCTCTGCAATTTTCGGGGACAGAGTGGGAAATACTGTATATTTTTAGAGCATTTTTAAAATGTTTCGAATAGTTTCATTTAGTAACTATTTTCACTCAGTAAGTTTCTTTTAAAATTGCCATACCAAAATATGTACGGAAAATCTTTATTTTGATTTAATTAATTATTTTAATATATTTTTACAGGCGCACGAAATGTATTATTATCAAGGCAAAAAGCTGCTTTAGATACCGATATATTAAAGATAGAAAACATATTCTTCATGAATCACTCATACTAATTTCACTACTCCTGTGCTAGAGGTCGGTCCTCAGCAGTTCTTCTGTCACAATTGTATCTAGACAATTCCTCAAAAGAGGGCAGCTGGATCGTTCACTCTTCTTTATCATGGGGGTACGCTTGAAGGAAGCGCCACGTGAGTGAACGGAGCCAACACGATCAAGGCATAGAGTCGGTGATCGTGCTCTTCGTACGCTCTTCACACCCAGGATAAAGTTGTGCGAGCAACAGAAATTCACCATTAGTTTTTTGCGAGAATTTAATCAATCATTTTTTGATTACGAATAAAGAACAAAATTAAATAAAAAATTGTGATGACTTACACTCACAAATACCTCTGCTGGTCAACTCTGATGTAGACGTGAGCGTTTCACTCATATTATTTTAGTTGATTTTTAATTACGAAGGAAAAAGAAAGAAAAATGTAATGACCTACAGAAGTGACACTCGTGAATATCTCAATAGAAATGACTAGGCCCAATTTTAGTAGGTATCAATTCTTAGAATTTGTCTCAAAAATGGCCCTTCCAAAAAATCAAAGTATCGTTTTTTATATATAACAACTCACTACAACTCACCCAAAACCCTACAAAAATCGTCTTAGCAAAGGCTTTTGACGCATATTATGTCATTTATGATAAATACCTATGTAAACATGAATAAAAATAATATATGACTAGCTCCAATGCTTAATCTTAGCACCAAATAAACTTTCGCAATAAATCTATCGCAATCAACTTCGCAAACTGTACGAAGGTTTAAATCCCAACTATGAGATTAAGAGCTTGAAATATGTGGTAGCTTTGTCCATGGCCTCGGGCCTGAAAAATAACGCCAAGATAACAAAAGAGTTTTTGACTAGGCGTGGCGCGCGAAACGGAAACAAAATATTTTTTCTTGCTAACATGAAACACCTATATTATTATATTATACCTACTCGTTAGTACTTGAATCACGGAAAGGCATAACTTTGGTTGTCAGTAAAAAAAAAGCTAAGTCTATTTTACAATATCATGAAATAATACGGTTTTCAATAAGATCTTAATAAAGATGGAATAAGCTGAGACCGAATTTCAAGGACCCAACACTATTAATGCACATGACGCAAACGGTTATGGTCACCAGCAGGGTGTCCCTCTTCTAAATCTCAGGTTGGAATGAGTTAAAGGCACGGCTAAAGACCTATTTGACCTGCGTGGTATTCGATAGCGCGGCGACAAAATCTGAGTGGGTAGGTAATCCCAACTGTCACTAAAATACTCGGCGGAATACAGCGGAGCGCGCGAAACCACGAGGGAAATTCAAGCCACTTCCGCTTTAGGTAGTGAATATCATTTAAGTTCAAATTGGCTATAGTAAAAGTAAAAAACTAATAAAAGAAATAGATGAAAACAAAACGAATACGACACACTTTGGCAAGGCCCTTGCGGCCTTGAGGTACGACATGGCAGTCATGAGGAAAAACATTTCAGCTAGAACTATATCACGTCCACGTATATACCTCGTTCTTGAAAATAAAACGTGTTTGGCAAAACCTATAGTTAAACATCAATTAATTCATAATTAATTTGTGTTATTTCTCACTTAGATTGATGTTAATGGAAGTAGGCAAACTGAAAAATAGCAATGCTTTAAGTTAGCAGACTTTTATGAATAAGGGTAGTTGAAGTTTCACCACGTATACGGGACACTCAAGAACTTGACAGATTTAAGACACTCAGCTCCATTAAACCATTAACCTCTCCAAACACGCGCAGATTTCTTCCACACTGCTTTGTAAGTTTTTCGGAACACATACTTAATCCTCGGGAATCATTATTATGGGACCCCGTTGTTATATAATAGTGTTATATAAATAAATAATGCCGGACAATCCACACAGTATCATCTAGCCCCAAGCTAAGCAGAGCTTGTATTATGGGTACTAGATGACTGATATACATAACTATTATACGTAAATAGATATTTTTTATACATAGAAAACAACCAGAACGCCCTAAACAAATATCTGCAGATCGTACAAATATTTGTCCCGAGGCGGGAATCGAACCCGCAACCTCCTGCGGCGCAGGCGGACCTTCGCCCACCGCGCCACAGAGGTCGTCGTTGTGATTATTCTCCACGCAACAGCGAGATAATTTTCTAATTCTGTCCATATTTGACGAAGAAACGAACACACAGGAACTTCGCCTCTTTCGTTTTCCTTGAAATGTTCCAATTACCCACATTTGACGTTTTACTAGTTGTTAAAACTTTCAACTTATAAAAATAAATTGACGCGAGAGAAACTCAGAAAAGTGCGACGTTATAATTTGGCGAGTTTCAAGGAAACTTGCGAGATAATCGCCAGTCTATGTCTGATCAGGATCACGCAAGCTTACTAATGTCGAATTAATGTTGAGTTATGTAGGTATTCGTGCTAGTAGTTTTCTCTTTGGATCCCACTAATAATAAAAAAGTGAAAGTTGTTATGGATATACACGACTACCTCTTCACGTCACAAAAAACGTCTTCATAGAAACAAGCCGCGGGCAAAAGCTAGTCCGTAATACATATATTGAATTCCAATTCCGAATAAAATATAAATAAAGGAAGACTGAACCATCAAAGGACCTGAGTCGCATTAAAAGCGTTCTTGTCGTCCTCCTTTAAAGTTGTCGTAACCCTTACAGGTCTCGCTTTCTTTTCAATCTTTAATGTCTCAGCAACTACCGTCTCTTGAAAGTTTAAATACATTTCTTGCACCTTTGCAAATTCAAAGAAAAATCGTCTGCGACGTTTTCAGAGCGGTAAAACTCTACATACCTCAAAGATATGTAGAGTTTTTAGCAGAGGATCTATGTTTTAAGAAAAACAAGAAGTCTTCAAAAATATTTATTGAAATACATTGAAAAGAGTCGTAACATTTACCAGTCTCTACTCCCTCGTTTTCTATGTATAGGAAAAACATATATTCTATGTAATATATTGTAATAAGTATTTATATCTTGTACCTGGTGATGTTGTGTTGATTATGTAGCTTTATTTATTATTTTCCTGCGGGGGACAAAAGGTGATTTTTAAGTTTTTTTTTCCTACATAAGCCTGTTGTGTTTGTGATGACAAGCATTGACAAAATTGGGCTGCAGCAGTTCATTCGTAATGCCGTGACCACGGAAAACAGGGATTTATTTTATGTATAAAGATTTTATAAGTAGGTAGGATTCCTCGTATTTGACTGTGTGGACTGGACATTATATTGGAGAATAGCGTTGGTTTCTATTCAATGAATAATTGCGGTAAGGAATAGGATTCACATTAATCCTCAGGTACTAACGTGGTTGATGGCTCAAAGGCTGAAGCCGTCCGTCAGTAACCTGATGTTGCAATATATTGGGTAATTTGGCACGGAAAGCCTAATGTATTTATGTATGTACGTATTTTAAAATATATATGACTTTTTGTATTATCTATATAATACCTAAAAGGGAATGATTTCATTGTTTGTTTCAATTGAATACAAAACTTATTTTTCCTTGTGCTTGCTTTCCTTTTTGTTAGCCTTATTAGCAAGATCGTTAATAAAACGCTATTTTCTTCTACATAACCTACTACGGTTACAAAAGTAGAAGAAAGCAAATGTTTTTATGTATTATTCTTGTAAAAACCCTTACCTCGGTATATAATGAGTGCAGTTGGCAATGCCAACCTGTATTTGCCATTCTCTGCATGAAAAAATCATATTTGCATATATGTACAGCATTAAGTATATACCTAACAAATGTATATAATAAGAAATTAGCGCAATGACAAATCTATAATTGCACCAGAGCTAATCATTCATGAAATCATAATGAAGTTACCCGTTAAATTCGCAAATTATCTAACTCAAGTTAACTCATTAAGGATCTTGATCTTACTTTATTTTAGATAATACACACCAATGCTTGAGATGTACCTCTTTAAAGCTGAAATAATAGTTACCGAACCGCCCGTACTTAATCGAAATTTAACTTTGTTATCGTGCATTCTTTACCCAATTTATATTCCCTGTCGATCTTTACTTCAATAAGTAACTGAAACTCATGCCAAACATATAAATATATTGCTTCTAATTTGCCTAGAATATAAATTCTTCTGCGGATCTCAGCATCTCCATTGTTCTCTTACCTTCAGATCTTTATGATAACCCAATACTTATATACATACATCTGGACAGTATATAAGCTTTTATGTGCAACTAATTATGTATAAATAACCCCGAATCGCGTAAGGACCGACCGGGGCACATTAAACCTCTTATTTTTAAGTCTATCTGTGATGAATTGGCCAAGCGTTTGCATATTTATGAAACTTTATAAAACAAGGTGTTCCCTATGTTATAAACTTATTATAACACAAAAAGCTACAAGTAGCTTGAAGTTTAGATGTACCGAGCAATGTAGATATATACGAGTATGCTTTAAGTTTGCTGAACTAAGAAGCATCGTACGACCAAGAGGAATATGGACGGACGTTATCAAATGCCGTCAGTTCATCTGTGCAAACAGATAAACTTGCAAATTTGGTGAAAAACACAAAACTGCAAAGAACCAAAGGGGAAACGACATTAATTGGGTTCGTGGTCATCCTGTGTCAGTCGACTGTACCCTAAAAACTTCGATTAATTTAGTAACTCCTACAAAACTTTTCTCATTACGAACTCGCCTGGAGTTTTTATTATTATGATGTCATTTTTCTACCAACTGTCTACAAAATCGTTATCGCTTCTTAATTTTCCGATTTTACTGTGATTGATCATGAATGATTATGAGTTTGCGAGCACTTTTATCGCCTTGTATACAAAGAATAGGTCAATTGAACATCGTAACTGGATTTCAAACTTATTTATTGTTTGAACGGAGTTTGAACTGGATATTTTAAAATAACTAAGGTACTAAGCCTTTATATACTTGCATTATCAAGTTAAATATACAAATGCAAAAACAAACCTATTATCTTTCTTATTTTCATAGCTGTATTATATTAAGGTCATAAAATATTATTATTTGTTGGTAGGTACGAGCAAGTTTTCCGAATTGATGGGGTCACGTAGAGCCGACCGGACTCGGCTCACGGCACGTACCTAGTGCCACCTATAACGCCAGGAAGCCTTCACGAGCCGCACATACTCAACCCGTTTATGGATAATGGGAACAGGATATACTATCTAATTATAGGAAACCACTATTTTACTGTCACTTGAGGGACAAATCTTATTCCGATGAATACGTGAGTCGAGTTAATTTTGATTAAACGCTGGGCTGTCGCATCGGGCACTAATGGTGATGGCTCCCCGACATTATTACTATTACACGACGCCGTAAACGTAATTTAATGCCTCTTGTCTTGTCGCGGAACAGGGCAAGGCCTAAAGTCTCAACTGTAATGGCTGTTGATGTTACCTATAAGTGTTTAGACGCATACTTCCAGTTAGTTACGCATTACTTTCTTCAAAAGAAACCCCAAATTACAAAGGAATGTTTTGAATATAAGATAACAATTTCTGTTTAAATTAGCCCTTTGTTTGGAAACAGGCAGATTTATTAAAATAAAATAAACGACGCACAGATTCTTAATTTCAGGCAAACACGGGCAAGTTCAAAAGGCCTTATCCAACGGAAACGTAACAAACAAGCACATAAAGAGAAAGTGTACACACAATAGTGATACAATAACGACACTTTATTGGTAAACCTAAGGCACTTAGGTCTCCTATTTACGAGCTTGACCAAGCATGAAGAATGAATGCATTGCAGGATTTACGGCCCTTTTATGCTCAGATTCTGGGACACCCTAACAAAAATGTAATTTGTCAGACAACTTCTTCCCGGGCTTTAGGAAGCGATCAGTAAAGGGACACGCGATATATTTGCGTGGAATCTGTGCATTCATCTACAGAGTGATAAATGTATTCTGTCTGATGGACCTACTTATGCCGCGAACTAAAAATATTCTTTAATGACAATGTTATGACACGCTACCTCTACTGCTTGGTAGCATTGCATTACCCATTACTGATTGATTACTTAGCGTATGTGCAATTTAATAACACAAAATACTTTTGTTAGGACTCTTCTGGTGGACTTGGATGGATCAAAATATAATGAATAAAAATTGAACGGTTTCTATTTCAGGTTCGTTCATCTACTCATTCCTTTGTCTTAAAATTAATATTTGCTCGCATATACACTCGAGAGCAATGAATCCGGGTCATTCAAAGAATCCAAAAAATCTCGGAAAGTAAGAATGCTAGGTTAATGCAATAAATTGTATTTAATAGACAATTTAATACTCCTTAAATGAAAGTTAAAAAAATATGAGTCACCATACATTTTATTTACACAAAATTACATAAAGAAAAAAAACTGCTGATCTCTCCTTAAAACAAAAATAGGAAACATGAAATTTTTGAACTTTATGACGATTTTCTTGAATTTCAATACTTCGTATTACCTCCTCGTGCTTCCATTACTGCGTTTACGCGGTTTGGCATGCTGTACACCAAGTTCCTTATACGATTTTGGGGAATATTCTCCCATTCCTCTGTGAGAGCAATTTTGAGCTCAGGAAGCGTGATTGGGGGAGGGTTTCGTTGTTTTACGCATCTCCCTAGCTCGTCCCAAGCATGCTCGATCGGGTTGATATCCGGGCTGCGCGCTGGCCACTCCATACAAGTAATGTTCATCTCTTGAAGGTAGTCATTCACAATCCTACCTGTATGAGGTCGGGCATTGTCATGCATAAATATAGCATCCTCACCCAAACTGACCATAAATGGACCAACGTGTTCGTTGAGGATTTCTTCCACATATCTTACGCTAGTTAAAGAGCCGTTTTCTATGATCACCAGCTCTGTGCGACTTTCAGAGGAAATTCCGGCCCACACAAGTACAGACCCACCACCGTAGGCTACTTTTTCTTCGATGCATGCTTGCTTGAATCTTTCCCCTGGTCTTCTATACACTCTGTGTCTTCCATCGTGCTTGTAGAGCATAAATTTTGATTCGTCGGAGAACAATTTATTGCATTAACCTAGCATTCTTACTTTCCGAGATTTTTTGGATTCTTTGAGTGACCTGGATTCATTGCTCTGTTATCCATTATTTCGAAAGTTTTTGCGCTAAGTCGAATCTTCTAGCTTACTCGAAGAGGCGTGCCAGCAAATTTTCAATAGAGTAGTATTTTGTGGATTTTAAAAAAATTGGAGACCAACACGACAGCAAAGGACTTTGAAAAAAGGATGTTAACAAAACTCATTTTGGGCAAGTCACCTATCTATGGTCTTTCAATGAAGGTGAGTATTTAGTACACAATCATAATCATACAGATTTTCTGTCATTGAGTAAAGGTCTCTACCCTATCTATATCTATACCAAGTATCTATAGGTATATCTATAGGATATAAACCTATAGGTATTTATATACTCTACGTTCTTACTAATCGGATTTGTGGTTGACCAAAGCCTTGAAATTGAAGATTATTATATAGGTATATAAGAGATGAAGACCAAGATGATTGCTCCAAACCAGTGTATGACTATAACCTGAACAAGAATTTCAATTCGGTCGAACTTTAACGGATATCAAAAATCAAATGTGGAAGAAAATTTTTCAAATCTGTCAAGTAGTTCCAGAATCTATTAAATCCAAACAATCAAATCTTTCCTATAAATAATATAAATACAGATTTATAAATAATGACAAACTACTCCACGCATCTCGATCCTGATTGATAATTGAAATTTGATAGGTATTATATATGAGAACATAATCAGTCATCTCGCACCCATAACACAAACCTGCATCAAAGTGCTTTATTTTCTGTAGGCACATTACCTTACTCTCTTGGACAGGTCACAAATTACAAATAAAATTACATATATACAACTGGAAAATAAAGTGAAGACCTTAATTTTTTGTTCACGTTAATCTTTTAAAGTAAAGAAGCGAAAAAGAAACCTGTCAGGTTTTAGTTTTCGAATTGGAGCAAAACGCACCCTAAAACTTTTCATCGTGATCTCTTGATCTGAATTTTATACTTAGTAAGCCTTTCACAAAGAATGTTTTCGAACATCTGTTTAAATTTAATACAATATATTACTAAATTGTATAGGTAATTATTATTTAAAAACTCTACGGAATCTTCACGTACGTAAGGTATATTAATGCACTAAATTTCTACGAGAGTACTATCAAATAATGTTATATATCAAACTAGCAGCAAACTTAACCTCGGCACTCAATAAGGCTTAGACATACAAAGTTATATTGTGTGTGCGTTGAAGTTAAGCAACGTCTTATTTACATGGGGGATCAAATGACATTCCAAATGATTGTTTTAAATACACTACCAGTGCGTCACAGTTTATTTCCAAAGTTGACTCACATTTGGCCAAGTATGTACTTTTATTTAAGAAATAATAATAATAATAAGCATTGTCGTTCACTGAACATATATCTATTCGTAGAAGCTCTTTGTATCCCTTCATTTTACAAGAGACGGGCCAAATTGATTTTCAGGCTCCCCTAGGATAGAAGCCGATAGAAAAAAGTACACAGTCACGCGCGGGTAAAGTTGAAGCAATAGCTTTTTGTCATAGCGTAAGTACCTGTAGGCCAGTAAAAATAGATGTCGCATAAAATAGTTTAGAGTAAAAAGTTGTGAAAACGTTTCTTTACATGTTTCAGTGTAATTTTACAGTTATCCGGGGCACGAATGTTCAGCTAGGTATACTTAAAGGATTAAGCGGGAGACACCTTATTTTGAAAAGTTTAATTGCTAGTTACTCGGTTATTTTATTACTCATCCGAATTCGGGGATTCTTAATAATCCATGGTCCGCAGGCATCTATTTAATTTCAGCTGGGTGTTCAGCTGAAATAAGATAGATGCCAAATCGAATTAAATGCAAACTAATGCTCGATACAAAAATTTCTTTATGGACTGGTCTACAAGCGATACGAAATATTAGGTACTCGTTCCCTCTAGCTTAGTTGAATATTAATAGAAATCCCTGGTTGGGGTTATTGATTGTAAATACGGACAAGATTGCTTTGACTCATTTCCTGGAAGCTCGGTTCATATTTTGTCACTCGTATTCATTTTCCCACAATCCTTTAATTAAGAGGAGGTAGAGAGTTTCAACAAATTAAATGATACGTGGACAAGGATAAAAAAATGTATTAAGTTCCCGGTTGTAATTTTTTTATTCTGTTATTGTTATTTTTAACAGAACTTTAAGGCTAATGTGAAAAAAATTACTTATTAGAAACATATCCTGCTACCACATATTTCGAAGAATTTAGTCAGACTAAAGTAAACTCTGGAACAATTTTTTCCAAGTAGAACCGAGAGATTCACACCCTCCTGCTAAAATCAAGTGTTGATAGACTATAGCCTATCAATAAGCTAAACTTATTATCAATCAAATACTTGATAGCTTTGCAATGGGGCAAGTATGAGCACTGAGGCGACTATCCTGAATTTGCCGTATAGGAAATTGTACTGAATAGCAATACTATAAAATTATTATGTGTGTTTATACGAAACGAATGCTACGAACATCTCCCAAATCTCAACGGCCGGTCCATGCGTAACTGATGCTGTTTCACGTCGAATCAAATGGAGCGCGTTATCTATATCTATCAACATCATCACCAGCCTATAATAGTCCACTGCTGGACATAATGCCTCCCCTAATGAGCGCCATAGATGGCATCATTATTTGGGGGTTATTGCCCATAATCCCCACGCTGGGCATGCGGGTTGGGGATCGCAGTTCGGTGTAGTTGTTCTGCAGAAGGCGCTGCTGCCCGCCCCCCGGTGTGTTTCCCTTAGTCGCCTCTTACGACACCCACGGGAAGAGTTGGGGTGGTGAAATGCTATGCCGGCACCACACGGCTCTATATCTACTAATCTAATATCTTATATTATAAAGAGGAAAGATTTGATTGTTTGTATGTTTGTTTGTTTGAATTGAATAGGCTCCGAAACTACTGGACCGATTTGAAAAATTCTTTCACCATTAGTATCCTGAATTTTCCGTGATGAACATAGGCTATATAATATTTCTAATATTATAAAGAGGAAAGATTTGATTGTTTGTTTGTTTGTTTGTTTGAATTGAATAGGCTCCGGACCGATTTGAAAAATTCTTTCACCATTAGTATCCTAAATTTTCCGTGATGAACATAGGCTATATAATATTTTCAAAAAAGTTAGGGATCCGCATGAAAAATTCAATAATTGAACCGTGCGCTGTACATTTTTCTATTATGGCGCGTCAGAATAGAAAAGGAGGTTGAATATATACGCACGGTGCTTGCTTTTTCTCTACGGCCAGTGTCAGTTATGGAGTGTCGAGTCAATGTCAAAAATCCCAATGCTGTTAAAAAAGTAAGGGATCCGTATGAAAACTGTGAAACCCATCGTGTAAGTGTGTATAATTTCTGAAATTTTTGTTTAATACCCGTGCGACGCCGGGCCGGACCGCTAGTGACTTATAATTTAAAAGCTTTTTCATTTCCTGAAACTATCAAATCAACACAGATACCACAAAAATTTTACCCTGCGTATACTCGAAACCAGAAAGAGTTAACGCTATTTGATATAATTTCGTCCTTTCCAAAAACTTTTTTCAGATATTTTATTGTATCTGGTTACATTATATTTACGACGTTCGCAGTGTAATAGATTCTTGAATAAAGGTGTTTTTAATGTATACAAAATCGTTTGAAAATTACTTAATTTGGTGCGCAAATTAGTTTGACTTTGAATTGAACATTTGGTTATCCTGATTTCCTTTGTGTTGACACCCCAAAGCCGGTTCCACTCAATACTGCCAAAGGAATTAATCCGTACAGCGCAGCTGCTGTCCTCAGCATTCGACTGTGAATCTACGCCGTTATTATATTTATTTAACATTACAAGAGAAATGAGGGGCATCAGGCGACGAGACGCAGTTTCTGAAGGGCGCGTTTTGATTGTCGGAGGCTGTCGGGATGGCTGGGCGGCTGGGCGGCTGGGCGCGAACATCACAATAATGATGCTTATTTACAGAACCGGTTTAAAAATAACGTTTTGTTCAGAAATGAGGGAGCTAACAAAAGACGTCCGCGTCGCTTAATAATGTCGAATTTATTATTCAATTTTTTTATCCTATAGAGATGATTTGCGAGGCTATTGTAGGTAGAGCATGAACTATTTTTTGCAGACGGATTCCTTAGACTTCAGGGACGTGTAAACGGAAAATACTGATGGATATGTATTAGATTTTTCAAAAGAAAATGACGTGTCAGAAACGTATGATATTTTCAAGGTAACACAAACTGCGAAGATGAGCTTTGAATCTCAATAGGAGGTATAACGAGTTATTCAATGCAGCAGCAATCAAATGAGGCATTCACCCTGCATAGCAATTCGAAGTTTCCAGACACTTGAAATGTTAAAAATGCTTACCTATGGGTCGCAGTCAGGTAAAAGTCCAGCCACTAAAGGATTACGTCAGTGTGCCGACGGCTTACAGAAATTGAAAAGCATCTAAATAAAATGAGAGTAGATACATTTCCGAGATTCCAACAATGGTTTCCTACCGTTCAGTATAGCAGTTTAATTGGATTTTCAGTAATGCAATTAATAAAATGTGTATAAGGTTTGGTTTTTTGCCCCGCTAAGACCCACCAGTGGGGAATATGAAAATATTCAAAAAGTTTCGGCGTTTTCCCAACTATCATTTTGGATCTTCCCAATCGCGCGCTTATCTAACTATAATGGTCGGCTCTCTCATCTAACTATATGGGACTTGATGTCGGCCACCGAAGCAACCGAAGTTCAGACTTGTCTCAAGCGTCAAATCAATCACAACAATTTGGCGGAAGCTTCCTCAACAGGGGACGGACCATTAAAAGAAAACATCGTGAGGAAGCACATGTCATAGAACCAAAAAGTTCGATGGCGTGTGCCTAGTTAGCATAGCAATGTAGCGATGCTATGGACCGGGTCCTGCTAGTTACATGTAGCCAGGTTAGGTTAGGTTAAAAGCCATGTTATTGCGAAAGGTAGGTGTATCTTTGCATCAAAAACGGCTACGAAAACTTAGCGCAGAACCAAAGCTTTTGTTTTGTGCAGTGGAAAACACATTTGGTGCCGAGGTGAACATTTTGCTACTGTGAGTAGAATATTTCGAGTTTCAGAAAAAGGCGCCAGGAAAAGGCAGGTTTTTATCCTATTTTTAATAAAGAAAAATACCTTTATGCAATGTTACCTACCTACATGGTTCTTTTTTTATGTCCTCTAAATCTTGTTCTTGACATCTGATACTAAAGAAGGAACCCCAAATTACCGAGATTTTCAATTATGTACTAAAGATTAATTGGGAAACGATTTCCAGATAAATAAGTTACCTGTTCAAATCATAGTTACCTAAATAAATGATGATTAATATAACAAAGAATATTACAATACTATAATTTAAAAATGAGTATTTACATTTATAATTTTTTCCAAAATATTTTAAGCCGTCGTTATCAAAAGGCAAAGTGTCCAGAATGCTAGCAGAATTGCCACAATTAATGGCTATGCTATTTTGTGGACTGAAATGGTAGCATCAATGGACCACCAGTAAACTCTATGAGAAGTTATGCGAGATCTCCATATTAAAATTGCGTGTTTTCCAGGGATCCCGGATATAGGGTTTCCTAAATATATTTTTTGTATTCTTATTGTAAATTTAAATTTCTTTATGGATAGTGGCTCAGGATCCTCGCTATTAGCATCGCGGCATAAAGGGGAGGTATATGTGCAGCCTGTAGACGTATAATATATGGATTGATATCATGATGATGACTCCCTGACCTTAATTCAGCCAAAAGATATTTTTGTTTCGGGGTTTATTTACAGTGTTTGTCTGAGATATAAATAAAGCTGGACCATACACAGCATCATCTATATGCTGTAGTATTTTTTAAATTTATCTCATAATACGTAGTTATATTGAGATACCATGAGATGGGACTAAAGATTTGCACAAATGCTTTGTGTAGAAATACAAAAACACGGCTATTGCGTCGCTCGTTTCTTTCCGAACTTGGTTGACGCTATATCCCTCGTCTAGATCTACAAAAATGATTACCTTGTCTTTTTTTATTATTGAAACAAATAAAATCGCTCACAAAAGCCTTCAATAAAGTTACATATTCCAAAGCTTCTTCAAAGTGAATGTAGCAACAAAACAGAAATACTAATAAGTGAAAGCCAACATCGAAAACAAATATACTCGTACGAATTTATTGATTTCTTTACAAACGATTGAAGCCAAAAAAGTCCATCAAAGTAATACCGGAGATTCATCAATAGCTTCAAATAATTGACTTTAACGTTTTATTTTGCTGTTTTAGTCGTGTTATTTACGGAATGTAATAGCGTCGAGTTTCATGAATATCCAGTTCAGGTTTTATTTAGCACCCTATTGTCTTTTGACACGGGCATGTTTTAAAGGACAAAGCGATTAATAATGCAGCAAAGAGCTGACACAGGGAAATATTGATGAAATACAAGCTAGTCTTTTTTAGGTATTAGTAAAGGTATTAGTAGTATTATTTAGTAGTTCGTAAGCGCTTGACAAATAAAGTTGAAAATGGTGATGCGTTTCATTTAGTTGAATCTCTTGTTCGACAATGTCAACATTATTTATCGGTTTTAATTTATTTTAAAAATAAATACACCAGTAAGTTAAAATCTTTATACATATTTCTCTACATGATAAAATTACCTTTCTTACAGTATCAAAATTATAAAATGTTATCACTCAAAATATTGAGCATTTCGAGACGAAAAAGTATTTTCGTGTTCTTTCTTGCGATATTTTTTTTAAGTTCCTAGATGGTTTTTATGAAAAAATTTTGTATAAGTCTTTTTTCCATAAACTTGACTATACCTCTATACTGTATTTTTTTTGGGCTTGTAATATGTCGCAGTACGCCTAACTGTGCGACGAAAATGTGGACGTTTTACGGTTTCTGTGTTTGGGCAGCGCCATGAACGAATAGAGATCAATTTACAAAATTTCCGTTAAGTGATGTGATTTTTGCTAAAACCTTAGCTAAAACAAAATTTGAATCAAATGTAGTTATGAGTGTAGACATAATGTTGCTGACCAGCGTGATCTCTATAAGAGACGTGTAAACGAGAGCGATATATACCTATTTAGAGATTTCTTATTAAATTCTAACAATATACTTTTATTTATATAAAATAATATGTTTATGATTTGTCTATCGAAACTAATATTATAAAGAGGACATTATTTGATTGTTTAAATTGAATAAGCTACTACTAGACCGATTTGAAAAATTCTTTCACCATTCCTACATTTTCCCTTATGAACAAAGGCATAGAATATTTTCAAAAAGTTAGAGAACTGCATGATAAATTCAATAATAAAACTGTGCGCTATAATTTCAACTTCTTTTTTTATTATGGCGCCGCCGCTTGCTTTTCACTACGACTCTGTCAGTGCCAGTTATGGTGTATGGAGTGTCATAAACTTCAAAATTTGTCACTTATGCGCGGGAAGCAAGTAATTTCGAAAAATAAAGTGCAAGTCAATGTCAAAAAGCTGCTAAAAGTTAGGGATCCGTATGAAATTCTAGTAGGTAGGTAAGTGTTTATAATTTTTTGAAATTTTAATTAAATATTTGTGCGAAGCCCGGCCGGACCGCTAGTTACTAATAAAATACTAAACCATCTCTGTGTTTGAAGAGAGATATCTAAATGGGTTTAACAATTAATAGATATTGTATTTGACTGATGAATAAATCAGCAAGATTGATTGGCATTAACATTAATAACTGCCTGCATGAATTTTAAATGTTGCCTGGAAATTACTGCCTTTGCCGGTATAAGTAATGGATGAAATATCAAAAATGAGTTTTGACTTATTAGTGAAACTGCCATCAGTATAAGTATATAAAGAGAAATGAATTTAACGAAATGACACATTATTAAAATTTCAATCATATCATGAAAGCACCTACCACAAATTGATCAAAAATTTCAATTATCTGCACAGTCTATACATTTCCACAGGAACGAACATTTTCGGTCAGCGTAATATCAATTTAATTGACCGAGAACTTAATTATAGGATGATAAATATAAAACCTATTAATCAAATTAGAAGATCGCAATATTTAGTAGACGACTAGCACCTTTACTGATTGATCTCACCTAAGCTGATGTGTGTCTGACAGAGACCTTTTTGCTTATTTGCATTTTTGTATGTGCTTTCCAATAAATCTACTCAATTATGAAATAGCCGAATATATAAATGCGAAAGTTTGTGGCGTTGTGAAGATTCTGAATGGATCTGGCTGAAATTTGGCACATAAATATGATGACCTCTGTTGCGCCTCGGGACAAATGTTTGTACGATCTTCAGATATTATATTTCGGGTGTTCTGGTCGTTTTCTTTGTATAACAAAACATCAATCTATTTTATAAATTGTATTAAGTTTATCAGACATCTAGTACCCATAAAACAAATTCTGCTGAGCTTGGGACTAGATGACGATGTGTGGTTTGCCCAGCATTATTAATATTTTATTATAATATTATAAAAAAAATACGCGTATGTAACCTCGGACAGAAACAAGTTTCAAAAAGTCTTACTCTGAAATTGGGAAGTATACCTCTATAAGTCAGTTTATTTGAAACTTTTCGAAACTCTTTAGAGTGTTTACGTAATAATATCTACCTAAGTACCAACGCAGCGAAGGAACTTTGTGGCGCAACCACAGAACTTGATATCTACAAGTGGCATAGGTAAGTATTAATTTTATACCAGATATCGAAGCCACTTGAGATAATGATATATTCGACTTTGGAGATTAAAGACGGGATCAATCCTAAGCAAATTTAATTAAGCCAAACTTAGAACCAAGCTCGAAATTTCAACATTCTCGCCGTAGTATTGATTGCGGTTCATAGCATTGAATAATGTCATGATTATAATCACATTGTGCCATTCCATCACGTTGTAGGAAATCCGATCATGGTTACTCAATCAACTAACAAGTATCTATTAATTCTAAGTAGTGTGAATTATATTATCCGACGAGTTAAGACAAACTTTGAGACGAAGAAAGTACTATCTAAGAAAACCCGCGAATAGCCGTTTAAAAAAATTAAAGAGACAAGTAGTAATAAAGTGGGTACCAAAGAATCGCGCCTTCTAACTACTTATACGACCCGCGACAAATAAAATGTAAAGCTGGTCAAGAACGGGTATTTTATTTCAGGATCCTGAATTGCATTGAAGAAACGGTCTGAAACGTTTCTGCAAATTGATAAAGCGGGAATCGCACCGCGGGGCACTCGTAAACTCGGGGCACTTAGTATGAGAAAAAGATACCTTTGTGTCTACTATGGATGAACGTTTATTTATTTATAGGTACGGAAGTGTCAGTATATTTTTGTTGCTTCGCGCATAAGTAGCTTGTTTGTTCGTCTCTGAATATTCTGAAAAAGAACTTCGAAGTAGTTAGTAAGAATAATTTATCTATTAAGATTTTTTATTGGAATAACTTTGTTACTGCAGATAGAAAATACTTTTTAGATTTCACTTAGTACCTCAAAAATTTATATATTACTACCCTCCCATATACCCGACGGCATCACATAAATAAAAACTTTATTCGTTGCGAATAAAAAAAAGGTAAAAACCTTTTTTTTTTATTCTCAAAAGGAAACAAGTGTACCTTGAATACTTATATCAAACCCAAAACTTTCCCGAATTTATTTCAGTAGCCACTGAACACTTGGTAGAGCTGTTGGAAAGTCAGCGGTAATATTTTACGTAGGATCTCTGAAAAGCGCTGGGTTAAATGTTCCTGTTGATAGAAATAGCGAACGAACAAACGACCGGTCTATCGCTTTACCCGAGCCATTTGCTAGCACGCTTACCTCTCTGCATTTATTATGTTGTTCCGATTTAGCGACAGCCTACAGAAGTGTATCTTCAAATAGATTTTGAATTGCCTCGTGCTCATAGCGTTCTGATGTCCAAAATGGTTTTGAACTATTTGTCTCCCAAATTTTAATAGACACTGATAAATTATTTATATAAATAGCTCTCCATCAAAACCGAGGCATTTTATGAAACTCAATAAATATCTGATACCGAACTCGGATCATTCAGAATTTTGCTTTTCTATTTTATCAGTGGCTTTCCGTTTTGAAAGTTACCCTATAGTTAAAACAACATAATTTTCCTCTATAAATAATGTGTAGAGCTGCTTGAATTCATTAGCATTTGTTGAATAATTTTGTTTAGGTAGTAGGTGTTAGACATGAACATGTACTTACGTATGTTGTTTATCACATGGTTTTCAGGCGTTATATTATGTAACAAGTTCCTAAAATTAAGACTTATTTTCCAGTGATCTTTCAGTGTTTTTGAGTAACAAAACAATATAATTAATATCTTATCTATATCTGTATATTATACACTAATATTATAACGAGTAAAGTTTGTTTGAATTAAACAAGCTCTGAATCTACCAGACCCATTTGAAAAATTATTTCATCATTAGAACCTACCCGTACGAAGGCGGGGTGGACCGCTAGTCATATCATACATAATATCAAATTATTGCATCCAATAATAGAGGTTTCATAATATATTCTATTATATTCCATGTTACATCTAGTCTTACGTTAACTGTGATATAATTACATAACTAGCGACTTTGATGTTAGTAAATCAAGACGTGTGTTTACTCACACTTACCTATATAGTAAACATTATGATTATTAGAGTCGTAGTCTCATTAGCTATTAATAGTAAGAAAACAGCAAACGAAAGAAAACCAGCGTCCTCCTGAACAATACGACAGCCTACCTACTCTAGGCAGGTTACATTAGAACAAATGTTTTTGTTAGCTATCTACCGAAAACATTTGTCACGGGGATTACACAGACCGAGCCTTGATAACTAACACAGAGCTCTAAATCCACTCAGAAGGAGACCAAATGAATGGATCGCCGAAGAACCTCCGCTCAACTTAATCCCATTCTTAGTACATTTGGAAGGGACAACGATAGACGCGACCTCTCTCGATAACGAAGTACGCCAAACTTGAACTGCGCTCTACGCAGCCCCAGTTAAACCCTTTACCTACTCGCCAACGGTAATATACTAGCTATTACCTCAGGGTTTCCACGGAATCCAGCCGGAATCCAGCACCTTGGCAATGTACCCGAGCCCCCGATTACCCTAATGCCTACTTGATTTCGGATGGTAGCCGAACAACTCTAGTTTAATTAATACATATTAAATGCACGAGCGCAGCTACCCTTAAAGAATGACAAGAGACAGGGCCGTGTTTTCTTAACGGCATCGAGGAATGAATGGAAGGCTGAGCTTATCAGGTGGCGGGAAAACTATTAACCCCAATCCAAATGTCCTAATGATCCTTTTACGGTGAACGAACTACTCGAACTCAAAGCAAAGTGATTTTATTAAGATGTGCTAATAATGGTGCCTAAGACATTAAATAGCCAAGTAACCTGCCCGCTGTTCGATGTTACTGGAGACGACATTAACAGGGGGGCTACGAAACGATTTCTTTCTCCTTTTTCTTTACAAATGGGAAAACGGACCCACATTAAAGATTGATGTATAACTGGCTGGTTCTCACCTAGGTTTTGAGGTAAATTATACCGTATTGTGACGTATGAACTAAATATTTAGGTCACTTGAGACTCCATTAAACGCCACAATTAACAATAACTTAATGTTTAACCATGGGATATATTTACGATGTGTACCTATACCAAAATATATTAAATTAAATTAAATTATTACTCAAAATGGAAATCTGGAAACCCCAAAAAAAGAGCGAGGCATCGAAAAAGAACAGTCGAACAGCAATTTCTTTTTATTTGTTTTTTTACAGTAAAATCATTTTATAAATGCCCTTTGAAGGTCTGCCCTCATCTACCGTCCACCTGGACAAGGTTATCGAAGCGTTGGCCACTTCTCTTCCGTAAGGATGTTATAAGCCTCCTTGTAAAGTATGCCATATGCGTACAGAATTTTATAATTATGCAATAATTTATTTTTTATTTATCAAAGAAAATCTTTATTAACAAATTAAAGGTAAATTCAAGGTAATGGTATATTTTCAAAAACTGTTTACGCCTGCTGTAAAAGCCTTGCTGAAAAATCACGCGGCAAATCACCAATGCCCTAGATGGTTCCAATTAAAGTTGCACTGAACGGTCCCAAAAAATGTTTAGCCCGTGGAGTTGTGCGCGTTTTAACTGGATAAAAAGTAGAATATTTTGGTCTGTCAGGACCAGAAGTCTTCAGGCGTACAAATTTCAAAACAATCCGTTCAAATTTTTTGGCGTTATTTTGCGATGAATAAATCTATATCTATACTAATATTATAAAGAGGAAAGATTTTATTGTTTGTTTAATTGTTTATTTGTTTGTTTGAATTGAATAGGCTCCGAAACTACTAGACCAATTTGAAAAATTCTTTCACCATTAGAATCCTGAATTTTCCGTGATGAACATAGGCTATATAATATTTTCAAAAAAGTTAGGGATCCGCATGAAAAAATCAATAATGAAAACTGTGAAACACATCGTGTTAGTGTGTATAATTTCTGAATTTTTTGTTTAATACCCGTGCGAAGTCGATGCCTGACCGCTAGTAAACAATATCTTGACAAATTACCTCAGATAAGTATTTAAAAAATAGCTGACGCCGAATTTCAGAATATGCTGAGAGATCCTTAATTCAAGAGGTGCGGTGCTCCAGTTTCAGAGATACTGCATTCGCAAGAAAAGCGTTTTAATAATCCGGAGCAGAAAATTAAAAGCGGTAACTATCTTTTGAAACAAAGAAATTGGTCAGCCGTGCAAAAGATGCTACCTGTTTCTGGGTGCTTTGAGAATAACTATAGTTTGTTGTTACTTGAATACTTATTATTACTTAGTAGAGTTTACCCCCCCAAGCTATGATATCGTACAAGTATATCAAGCCGCAAGATTGCGGTGTCTTAACTGTGTCACTGTCTTACCTCTGTTTATCGCCTCGTTATAAATTACGTTGCTTTTTTGACGACCTCTAGGAAAAGATGAAAAAGTTTCTACAAGTCCTTTTTATACCTTATGAATATTCTAAAGAGTTTGCAGGATATAAACTTAAATAAGTTTTTACTCGGTGTAGGATTTTCAAATAAGAAAGAATTTAAGAAACGGCTCCTGTTTTCGCAACTGCGCCAATTCAAGGCCTTTTTCCCTCGCCGCACTTTCATTATGTATGAAGATTAACTAGAAAATTTTAGAACAGCTACAATAAACCCATATAAACCAGATAAAAGGTCAAGAGGTTTAATATTTAATACGAGTGCAGTCGGGGGTCAAAACACGAACGGTAATATTTTCACAAAATTTTTGAACATAGTTAAATATTACCATAGCATAGAAATTAATTATAATTGCCCAAAAACTTTCATTCTTCGAAGTCTGCCTTGCCAAAAGAACAAACAATACAGTTTGCCGGTTGCTAACTATGCCCCACAGCGCCATTTCCACTCGTCACAAATTTCAAACTTCACTGTATAAATTGTTTACAAACTCCGCAAGCGCGTTTGTTTCACATATTCCAATTACGGTGGTATAATATTGTTCTCTTATTGCATTGCGAATCGTGTCGTGAACAGCTAAACTGATTTTCCCAGACTTTCCCTTGGTTTTGTACGTCTCTTTCTTTTGTTGACTCGTATTATTGATTCTAACTTTGTTTAATTGACTGCCAGCTTGTTTTAACTTACACCTACAAATATATACATGCGTAGATGGTCTGCCTCATTAAACAAGCAAATGGGCCAGTAAAACTACTGTACCTTTTAAAATAAAACCGAGACCTCAGTATAATGTATTAGGCAGCAGTAGCTCAAGGTTCACGCAATGCAGTGGTTTTTAAAAGCACTCGTAAGAACCTGAGTGTTAACAATACATTTCACGAAAAAGTTTCGAGAACTTCGGTGAGAATTTGAAACTGTAGGAGCTGTTTGTAGCATTAAAGCCGACTATTCAAACACTGTTTTTTTAGAAGAAGTGCTCCGATTCTGTGCGACATAGAATAGTTTAAAAAGTAAATTCACCTGCAATTTATTTAGTAAAAGCTTTCTATTTAATACCAGAAGTGCTCTGCAACGGCTATTGGTTTTATCGCCTTAGTTTTATAAAATTCTGTCGAGTATTCCTTTGAGAATCAGCCGTGACATTCAGTAAAACTGTTGACCTGTTTCCATCATTTGATCATTCTGTTCTTAGGCCATAAGAAGTGGCCAATGAACAAAATGGGGGCCAATGCGAACATGCAACCCTAAAATGACCAAAAACAGCTCGTTAGTTAGCCATAATCCTTATCAGATTCCGCACGGAATCTTATTCATGTTTTAGTACAGCTCGGCCAGAGCATCTACTCAAACCCATACCAACGATAAAGCTAATTCCCGCATATAGGTGTTCAAATTTCTCTGTTTATTCAATGTATTTTTTCCAAAATACCTGTACCTAACAGAAATCAGCGTTTCAAATCCAATGAGTGAGTCTCGTGGTTTTACCTGCGTCAAACGATTTGAAAGTTGTGACAAACGACTGATCCCCAAGGATGCTTAGGTATACCTTTCCGAGATAAAAGCCCTGAAAATGGCGTGAATTGAATAATTGAAAAACGAGATCGGAGGTAAACGGTGGAGGCAGAACGTTAGTCTCAATCGGATGGTAATTTTATGAAAGATTTGATTGT
The DNA here is from genome assembly GCA_963931895.1 of Eupithecia pulchellata. NCBI lineage: Eukaryota > Metazoa > Arthropoda > Insecta > Lepidoptera > Geometridae > Eupithecia > Eupithecia pulchellata. Next base: position 4,546,132 of record OZ007520.1, on the reverse strand, counting down.
TTGTTTGAATAGAATAGACTCCGAAACTACTACCGATTTGAAAAATTATTTACAATTAGAATCCAAATTTTTTCCTGATGAACATCGGCTATAGAAAATTTTCAAAAAAGTTAGGATTCCGCATGAAATATTCAATTTTTGTTAAATAGCCGTCCGAAGCCGGAGCGGACCGCTAGTTTGCATAATTATAATCCACAACAGCAATACATTATTACCATGCTTACCAAAGGACCGGTCACTATATGGCCCAAGATCTAATAATAAATAAATAATAATAATACTAGGTTTTTACCATACGCTTATACTAAGTTTTTGATTTTCACATAAATTTCTAGGTAAAAAATCCGTCCCTTCCCGACCTTAGATCGCCAGTTAATAAATATTCCTTTTTATTTTTGTTATATTCTCTTTCTTTTCTAATGCATTTTATCCTAATATTATTTTTTTTACTAAAGAACAAAATTTATTTTAACTTTCTTGGTCTAAAGATAGATAAGACCAGTAAACTCATCCAGTAAAAATCTTCGGAGTCCTACGTTGCCGTGATTGACTCGTACGACAATAAAGATTTCTTGGCATTATCAACCTCAAAAGAAGATTCAACCGGAGGACTTTTATTAACGTCTGGACATGAATTAATTTAAATATTTTTCATCTTCCTGTTTTGTTGTTACTTCTGCGGGAAGAAAAGTTATATTTTACGGGTTTAGTTGTAAAAATGAGGAAATTTTATTTGTTCAGTTAATATGCAAATTTGGGTGTAGCTAGTGTATTTTATTTAGCTGCAATTCCGCCATGAATAAATAAAGCTTTTTTCATTGATCTATCTAGTACTTATCCTGTAGCTCTTGTTTGGCGCTAAAACTTTTGCACCCTTTTGATGATGAAATATCCACCCCTCTGTCTGCAGCGAATATTTTAGGGTCCGATAATTACAAAAGGGGAGCGCTTGCATGAAAGTGGGGAGCTTATCGTGCATCAGACGGCGAATCAAAATAATCGATACAGTTGTCTCGTTTTTGCAGATTTAGTGAGAGCATTTCTTTTACCGAAGGTTTTGAACACTTTTATTTTTAAATAAACGTGTAGAAATATTTTTAAATCGTTTTCATCATCTAATATTTTTTTCTGTAGTTATAAATAATTAAAAGGATCATGTTCCTTATTTTATACTTATAGCAGCGAATATTATAATATTACTAAAGTAAAACTCTAAAGCGGGTTCATTCTAAGTTGTAAATATTTAGCCAAAATTCCAGCAAATAAAAAATTATATGCTTCCTAGACTAGCATGGCCTAGCCTAGAACCACCATAGAAAGTTTAGCGCGGAGAGTCGCTTGCCAATGATTAATTATTATTTTTTATTTCTCTTACACAGGGGTATTGTAAAAGAAAAAAAAATAGATAATAAATTTCGGGTGATGCCCTATCACGGTGTTGTCTAGCAATTACTAAAAAAACTTCGTATTACAAAATATTAAATATGATGGTAACCAGTACCTTTTCTATTTGCATGACAGTTTATTTAATGAAATTATCCCTATAAGCCGAGTTTCTTCCGTTAACCTATAAAATTGCTTACGCAAAATCATATTTATATTCAAATGGGGTCCGTATCCTACGCCTATTATGGTAGCAATATTAAAGTGCCTCTTAATGGTACTGGGATAATGATTCCGACGCCTAACTAAAGGACATAAGAAAAGTCTTAAAAAAAATTACGCGAGTTCCCTTTTGCGCAACTGAAATTGTTCAGCTGCTAAAGGTTGGCTATAGGGCTTCTGATTTCAATAATCAATTATTTATTGCATTCTATAAATTAACAAAGGTCATTATTAAATAAGAGAGGACGTCATTGCTAAATATTTTAAATCTAAATTTCAAATTTATCAATTAGATATTCGTCAATAGTGAAATAAGCTTTTGTGGTTGGTAGAAACTTTAATCTATTTTTATAAAAGTCTGATCGTTTTCTTCGTTTTGCAACGCTTCAGGTAGTTTTCTATATCTATACTATACTATGTAATATTATAAAGAGGAAAGATTTGATTGTTTGTTTGAATTTAATAGGCTACGAAACTATTGGACTGATTTAAAAAATTCTTTCGCCATTAGAATCCAAAATTTTCTGTGATGAACATAGGCTATAGAATATATTCAAAAAAATTAGGGTTCAGTATGAAAAAATATTTTTTCTTAAATACCCGTGCGAAGCCGGGGCGGACCGCTAGTATTCAGATAGAAATCAGATCTTTTATATTTGTTTTTATATCGTAAGGAGCGAGATAGTAAGTATAGGTCTCTACCGGGTTTTATAAAATTCTTTATATTTTCTAACGAAACTACACATTTCTGGTAGGTATACATGGTAAAACATGGCAAGATAAGTAGGTACCTTTTATTTTTGGAAGTAAGGGTTACAACTGTCCGATTGGTCTATGTTGGCTAAGATTAACGTATCTTAGCCAACATAGACCAATCGGACATTGATACATTTGCGGAATTCAGTTATTCCCCATTGCCTAAATGCGAAGATTTGATCTATAAGTACTTGAAACCTAACTGTAAAAAATTAATAGGTACCTTTTACAAAATAATATCGTTTAAGGCGCATGGAACCCAAAATTAAATTCATAACCGTCATCATCATCATCACCCCATGTTTGTCCACAGCTGGATATAGGCCTCCCTCAATGAGCGCCATAGCGCTCTATCTTCAGCTTGTCGCATTAAGCATTTATCAGAAATCTTTCGCATATTGTTATCCCATTTGGCCTGAGGGTTACACTACGTTAGCCGAGTCGTGGTTTCGTGGTTTCCAGTAAAGAACACCACCCAAGCGGTTGTCAGTTCTTCACGAAATTAAATATACTTATTTATTTATTAAAAATAATTTGCTACTATTGCATGGGACATTAGTGTCCGCTAAATTATGAGGAATATAAATAATTGATTTCGAGAAAAAAGGAAGTTCCAACAAGAATTTCGAAAACTCTCGAATCAATGCTTGAAATCCATGACTAAGTTATATAACTTAGTAAGTAATAACATAACTTAAAGCAACTAGGGATGTAATGTAATTAGTCTCAGGCCAGTCTCGCACTTCGTGGAAAAATATAGTCACGTTCGACGCTTAGTACCACTGGACAAAATAAACTTACGATATAAGTTTTCAAGAACCATTGATGTCTTAGAAGATTAGTACATAGAATGATAGTATATAGATATACATAGACAAACGAGGTGAAGGCTAAAAGATACGACATGTGTTTCATTTTCATATAGGTGAGTGTATGTATGAAAACAATGCTTTTCTACGCAGGTATAGATATATTTATGCCTGAAAATAAAGAAAATTGTTGAGTGACACTATCCATGTGGTACGCTCGCGGATCGAAAGGAAAAATCTCGGTTTCATTAGCTTAATTACCATATAACTACATTAAAAATTTCAACACATTGATTGGTAGGTAACGTTCATTGGTATAACACAATATAACATAAACAATGAAAAATTATTATTTTCCATATTAAGGCTGTACTAATTAATAAATTGTCTACTGACTAAATGTTTTCCCATCTAGTTATATATTTATTAAGTCACCATTGAATGTTGAATGAAAATGTCAGGAATATTATTTTTGTAACAATTGGTGACGACTTGTGTCTGAGCAAGGGACAATATTACGTGTACGAAGACTAAGTGAGTCCCTAGACTTATTTAGTCGGACCAAGCACTAATTGTTAGCCCTCGACTTTTATAATATCAATAACACAAATGTGATTACCGTATTCTAAAGTGGAAAAAAATCACTCAAAATCATTCAAAAAATATCATAAGAAACTATTGGATCGTTGTCATTATTACATAATTACTATGAAAAGTTTTCAATCAAATATGAGCGCTGTTTGGCGCGAATTATATAATAAAGGCTCGAAAACAAAGAAAGTATTCGTCAGATAATGCGCACCGCCCGTACTAAGACTATTTCTATTTAGTAGTTTTCTTTTTCATCCCTTGTATTTTTTATAATTTTTCATATTTTCATTATTTTACGCTGGTTACATGTATTTTTTGCATAGTTGTGAAATAATTTAACGATAATGTATGATGTCGTTGCAGAGCGCAGGGATGCCACGTACTTCGAGTATTCAATATCCAGAAGAGAGTCCGTTATATCTAACTGCGACTGTCGATGGTCTTTTATGAAATATCGTTTTTATGAAATTTTATAAAGCCTGTAAAGCCATTATTATGAAGACTTTGCCAGGCAGCCATCTCTGACAGCAATCGATTATTAGTTAAATATCAATAAATAATGCTGGACACACACAAGTTAAGCAGGATACCAATATAGCAAGTTGTTATCGTTTGGGGCAAAACTCAAGGAGTTGACCGACCTTGTTATAACAAGTCTATAACATTACACCAACACGTTCTAAGTGACTGCTTGGATTGCCATCCATCATTGTCTTTAGGCCAGCAATCTGTCGATTTGGAGAATCTCTGAGATACAAAGCGACACAACGTTAATCTTTAATCATACTGAAATGCATTTCCCTACCTCTATATAATCTCTATAGCTCTACCCATTATTAGGTAAAACAATGTCGGATTACTTGGCTATTCGGATACCCTGGAATAAATCAAAGAAGACATCGGAGGAAAGTCGTTAAGAGACGGCTTACTAATAAATAAAACGATGAGTCATAAAAACGTACGAATTCGACCGAACTTGTAGAACATAACCACGATTAACACTTTTTAGGAAAAGATGATTGATACAGCAGCGCGGCCCGCCGAGTCACACCACCGTATCTGGACAGTTAATATTAACGCTGCGGTAAACGGCTCACGCGTGACTTTAGACGTGGACGAATTAAAATAAGTATCGAAGACAACATCACCACTAAAATTAAATAAGAGCCAAAAGCAAAACAGCCCAAAACGCAATCAGATGATCAGCTCAGAATCAATGTGACTCTACACATTCCTCTCGAATGTAGGTACAAAGGTAGTCAAAGCAGATACAATACCGGACGATGACCTATCTTAATTCACCAAAGCGAAACTGGACGCTGAAACGAAATGAAAAGGATACGCCGTAATAATAATCTAGCGTTATCACACATCACATCACCAGCCTATAATAGTCCACTGCTGGACATGCGGGTTGGGGATCGCAGTTCGGTGGAGTTGTTCTGCAGAAGGCGCTGCTGCCCGCCCCCCGGTGTGTTTCCCTTAGTCGCCTCTTACGACACCCACGGGAAGAGATGGGGTGGTGAAATTCTATGCCGGCACCACACGGCAATCAGGATTCAAGACTTTGCAAAAGGTAGCCTTGTCAACGAGCAAACCTCCTTTGTTATCACTAGACTAGATATTGTAGACTCTCATTCGATGAAGACTCTGATGACTCAGGCATATGTCTAACTGCATATCGAATAAAAGTTTCGAATTTCGAATAAAAGTAGCAACAGCGGGGTATCTCCGAATGGTCTAAAACTTTTTAAACTTCCGATGGAGCGACATCTCAAGTCTAAAAATACAAAGTCGTGCAGTTTTGAAACAAGAAGGTATATAAACGTATAAACGCCAATCTGTGGTCTAGAAGACCAAGCACAAATTCTTGTTATATAGCATGACCTATGCTCAATGTTTAAAGTAGTAACAAAAACTATGCATATTTGGAGACATTTATAACTGGAGCTTTTGCCAAAAAGTACGCAAGTTATTTCTATAATCATGATACTCAGTCCTTTGTTCTTGAGTTATACGAAACCCGAAGCAAATAACGACTTGCTATTGCCCCATTCGATATAACAAGTTGCCCGTTAGGTGCTGAGAAATCGTGTACGTAACGTTTTGGATGAATTTGTACACCAACGAAGAAAGAGATGCATTAAGTGTAGTTTGAAATCTATTGTTAACTTATTCCTTTTTCTCTATTTTTCAGTCGCGAAAACCTTCATTGAAGCTTTCTAATATATTATTTTTATTAAATAAACTACTGGTTTTCTCTTACGTTGTTAGTTATTAAAAGGCTAAACTGTTTCCCACGAATTAAAAAATTAAAAACTACATCATTCATTAATTACCAGTGATATCGTGAATAAACGCCAACATTTTTGTTTGGACTCTTTCCAGAAAATGAAATTTAAAGCTTTTTGGTTGGTCTGTAGAAAGGTATTTACAATTATAATCATAAAAGCAATTTGCTTATAAATTTCGGTTGTGTTTTCTCTTTTATAAAAGAAACAGTGAAATGTTTCTTTTATGTTCATCGTTTTTGTACATTCCTGCAATTCCGAGGAATAAAACTTACTTAACAAAATCTTTATTGTACCTACGCCTGTAATACAGGTACAAATTTAAATAAGTACCGTTTTATAAAAGAGTTACTTCAACAGCAAATCCTACTGTAAGCTTATTTCTAACAAAACATACGAGAAATCATACAAATTATGCCAGTATTGTCATACTTAATAGAAGCCTGATTTGTGGTTGCAAGGTAGTATTTAACTTTCAACAATGCGCTGACCGTACGTGCCTAGAGTCCAAAATCCCGGGTCATTCCCAGTTTGCCGACGATTTGTTCCGAAAAGACAATGCTTAGTTTACACATAATTATATTTTAAACTCAACGCTCAAACGATAATTTTGGATTTAAATGAAACAGTGGATACATTCAGGGATTTTAAGTTGGATTTTAGTTATAGTATTACGTAAATATTTTCTGTTTTTGCTCACTTTGTTAATTTCCAATAAGTTAGCACGATACTTCTCGTAGTTAAATATTACTTCGTTCTCTAATTTAAACATTTTCAACTATTCTGGAAAAAACCTACGTCCACGCACTTTTTTTAAACGTCATTGGAAAGCTAATAGTGGTCCATGCTTTGTTATTGCTATATTTTCTATTTATTATTTTATATTTATTTTTATATATATTATTGTGTTGCTCTGTGATTTTTAATGAATTTATTCAAAATATTAAGAATATTTATCGAGTATTCATAGTATTCTTTATTATGTCAACAAATCGTGAAAGTTTAAAAAGTTTTATTCAAAATATGTTCATTATATTATTCGTCTTTCTTTTAAACCTAGGGAAAATTCCGACCTTTCCAAATTCCCCCTCCTTCTTTCCCCCCTTTAGGGGGGCTTCCGAATGGAGCCATTGTAAATGCAGATAACAAACCAGTGACAAGAGGGAATGACCCGTCTTCCCTCGTGGTGAGCGACCACCACTGACGCAATAGACGCTGTTCCTGGTGCCTAATTGTTATGCAAAAGACGCCCTCTTTAGCCACCTCGCTTTGTGACCGGTACAAAGTTTTATCATATTAAGAGGAACTGCTTCATTCCCTTTGGAATTACGAGAATTAGAACGCCGTAGGGTTATGAGTTCGTGCCTGAAAATTCCTCGAACATCCATTCCTCCGTTTCCTTTTCGGGAAGATTTGATAAATCTGAGAGTGGCATCAAAGACACGTGTTTGGCTTAGAATGCTTTGTAGAGTTAATCTCATTCGATATGCCGTTTTTAACCGACTACAATGGGAGCAATTTTTTAAACCATTTTACCCAAATGAAAAAAAATTGTTTTTGTTAAACAATTTTAAGTCTCCTTAAACTTTAAATAGGTAGATATTACGAGTACATTGGACGCATTCATCGACTTCCATAAAACATTAATATTTTAAACATAATCTTTTTAATTTCCTTTTGTTCTTGTAAAACCTAAGAAGACTTGCTCAATTCATAATCGTGAGCTAACTACGATATTATTATTTTCATCTTCCCCGTTTCTCAACAGAATAGATAAACTAATACAGTCTCATTTGTTTTAGGAATAATTCTCAGCGAGCCCGAATTTTCTCTGAATAAAATACAGCAGAGTAACATCAATATTTTGTTTCCGGACGAAGAGGATATCGAGGTCCATTCTAATTGCGCAATTTCCCCATCAGACCAACCACGTCTAATAAATCACGGAACGATGCCTATATAAAACGTTTTTGCACCAAAAGTTGTGTTGCGAAGAAAAATCTCACAATTAAAATAAAAAACCTTAAAATCTAAATAGGTAACGCGAGCTGGCTGCAAATGCAAGTGAAAATTACCTTACAATGCCTTGCTTTGCGCCAGCATTACTACACACCACAAAAACAAAAAAATATAAAAAACTTAAATAAAATGTCCCAAAATGTTGCAGTTTCTCCCCACTTTTTCACAACAACAAAAACATAACACGCGCTACTTCGACAACTAAATAAAGTTAATAAAATCAAAGCAACAAACATAAAAGCCACAAAAATTAAAAATTGTACCAACCTTGTCCTACGCCAGGGTCCACCCATGATTTTCAGGATACCCATTCTCGCACAGTTTATTTATTCAAAAGTCCAAATAAACTTTGTCCGCACGCATGGCAAGCTCAGCCGGAGTGAGCTCGCTAGACGCGTCGGTTCGCGAACGCTGTACTGGGAATACTGACTGACTGAGGGGATAGACTCGTCGTTGTCGACTACGGGCCTCGGCCGGTAGGGTGGATACCCCGCACCTGCCGCACCCCTGCGAGCGCCTGCGTACCCCTCGCATTACTCTCCGCTGGACATAGGACGTTAAGCATCAAAAAACGGACAAATGTTGCCCGCTTTTGTCACTTTATGATCAACAATGATATAAGTGCCCTTGATATTACTTTGTTTCAGATTTCACGCTGATAAGCACCATTGTTTGTTACGGTATTTCCATTTTGGCTCATCTGAAGACGCAATAATCTTACAGTACCTACCTACATTTCAAAACTTTTTAACGTTGGACGTAGTAAGTACCTAATGTGATTATTCCGTACATTGCTGCCGCATTCCATGTTTAGGAATCTTAAACCATATAAAGTTAAAGTTGGGAGAGACGGCATTTGCTTCAATAAAAAGTGTTAGGGGTTAAATTAGTGAATAGGTAGGTACTAAATGTAGTATTCAAGTGGGTATCGAATTGATTAGATAATATTTCTAATCTCAGTTATAAGAATTATTCCTATGCTGCCAATAAGAAGGTGACCATACCATACCTACATTAAAAAGTTAAATATACAGATTGGTTACGTCCATCGGTAGGTCAACAATAAAAATAGTTGAAACATATTTTCCATATGAAAGCTGTGCTAATTAATACCTACATTTTCTACTGACTTAATGTCTTCCCGTGTTTTAATATTTTCCTTAAGTCACCAATTGAAGACTTTCTATGATTGCTTCAGTGAGTTGTATGATGTTCCGTGCAGTACTAAGAGTGAGTCCCAGGTCTTCTTCATCCGCCGGGCTAAGCGCTTTTACTTGAAGACCCTCTATCTACTTACTCTTATAACATCAATGGCCCGAACGTGGCTTACGCAGTCATGTCATAGTGCAGATCACTCAAAAAATCATTCGAAAGATCATATTTATTATAGGATCGATATAATAGAATAGAATGAAGCGCCTATCGCTGCAAGGCACGATATATATATGAAGGAGTCGAAAACGAAGGACTTAGGTATTCTTATGATATTGTGCATAGCCCTTCTACGCTTTCTGTGATAAACAAGTTTATATATTTCTCGCTTTTCTAGCCGGCATCAAAACAGGAAAAGGTTCTCGTTTCAACTTTTTTAACGGGTGAATACCCGGTAAAAAAGTTCTCAAATGTTCTAGGTATGATATTCAATATCTTCGCCAATTGTTAAACGCTTTTGTAAAAAGAAGAGAAAAAAACCCGAAGTGATCCTTAAAAAAATCATTCGAAAGGGATGTCCGGTAAAATATAATAACGAAGTGGATTTTATTATGATTGTATCCAGGAATGGCTATGGCGCTCATTAGGGAAGGCCTATGTCCAGCTGTGGGCTACCATGGGCTGATGATGATGATGATCCAGGAATGTGAAGTCATTTTTCTTTTTTTGTAAGCACACAGAAACAAAACAATTACACCATAACTATATTTCTCTTTCCATTGTCCTGTTTCTTGAGCTTACCTGATTCTTCTAGTCTTGTTTCCATTGTTATTTTAATTAAACTCGTATATTTAATTATCCACGCGCTATATCCGACTTTTTAAGCTCTTTCGTCGGAAAACATTTCTGACATGAATTTTTGTTACGAAATTAAGGTTTTGCATAGAAGAAATTGGGGGAAATGAAATTTGATCAAACAGACCTCAAATTCCTGTTTTTGTAATTTTGCGGGACAAAGTAATAGGTAATAACGATATAAAAATAACTGTCCAATAGCAAAAGAACCTATAATAACATTCGGTTGAAAATCAACGGAGAAAACAGTGAACAAAAACAATAGTAAGTACACAAATAATCTAAGTTTAATGTAAAGGTAAGTCACTGTAATTCATACCGCAATACATAAACGATTCATATTTTCGGCTTTGTTATTGGCGGCAAAGATCCGGCTGCGATTGCAGGAGGTTGTGAGTTCGATTCCCGCCTCGGGACAAATGAATGCGCGATCTGCAGATATTTATTTACGGGGTGCTGGTCGTTTTGTATTTATAATTAAAAAAATATCTATCTATCTAACATATTTTATTACTAGCGGCCCGCCCCGGCTTCGCACGGGTATTAAACAAAAATTTCAGAAATTATACACACTAAAACGATGGGTTTCACAGTTTTCATACGGATCTTTACTTTTTTTATCAGCATTGGGGTTTTTGACATTGACTCGACATTCCAAAACTGACACTGGCCGTAGAGAAAAAGCAAGCACCCTGCGCTATACAACCTCTTTTTCTATTCTGACGCGCCATAATAGAAAAAGAGGTTGAATATACAGCCCACGGTTCAATTATTGAATTTTTCACGCGGATCCCTAACTTTTTTGAAAATATTATATAGCCTATGTTCATCACGGAAAATTAAGGATTCTAATGGTGAAAGAATTTTTTAACTCGGTCCAGTAGTTTCGGAGCCTATTCAATTCAAACAAACAAACAAACAAACAAACAAACAAACAAACAAACAAACAAACATACAAACAAACAAACAATCAAATCTTTCCTCTTTATAATATTAGTATAGATATAGATGTATAGTAGCCAACTAGTACCCAAGCTCTGCTTAGATTGGGGCTAGGTGGTGCTGGGTGGATTGTCCTGTATTATTTATTTATTATACAACCATTATGGTACCTTTACTTTATAGTGCGGGCAATAATAATAAATTAAGTGAAATAGAGCTACAAATTCAATTTCTTCCATCAACAATTTAAACCCATGCTCGTAACAAGCTCCAACTCGGGGAGAATTGAAAACCACTCCAATTAACCAAGTTTGCAAGAGTTGTAAGATAAACGCTTAGCCCAAGCTTTAAACTCACAAAGCGACTTGCTGCTTTTAAATTGTATAAAAGTCCTATATTCTGATTAAATGGTTATCTTTGTTCTAACATCTTACCCACGAAAAATTGCGGATTAGTGCTATCTCGAGGAGTCAGAAAGTTAAAATCGGGCGGCAGTATAGCCCGATAAGAATACTTACGTTAGGGCTAATGGAACTTCGAATCTCTTACTTTTCCTCATTTGCACTTTGAAGTGAAACTATTTTGGTTACTTCTTCACTAATCTTACAAGTTTGTCGCTACTAAGTTTTTTCGGATGTAGAAGATTATCTACAAAATACTGATCCGGTTTTGAAGATACTTTTGCTAATTAGCTGCATTATTGGTTTACCAATGCTGCATTTTAGCTAGGTATCACGTGGGATGCAAAGTCCGAGTGGGGAAAAATGCGAATGGAAAATTTGCTACGCGGAATTAACGATTTCGGGGAAGAGATCTAATCACTCATCAAGACGCCGAACTAGCCAAATTTTCAAACAAAGAAGCAAGGAAAGTTTCCTTACAATAAAATAGAGGATTTTTCTTCAATCATAACGTTTTCTGTCCACTGAACTGCATGCGGCTCGGGGAACTTGCGCTTAATACGTTCCTAAGCCACATGATACATAGAACACATAGAATTTCTAATGCGAATATTTCTTCGCGGCGCGCTGGTATTGTGCCAAATTAGCATGGGAAGCAAAAAGAAAAGAAGATGATCATATTGTAGTAAAAAAAATCAAAACAAACTAAATTTTTTTTTGTTATTAATAAAAGTATTACGTTGTAATCATGTTTGTTGATGAAACATGGCATACAAAAGATCTTTTGCATTGCAACGGTCATTGCTGTGTGGATTGTTTGTCTATTATATTAATTGAAAACACTTGGTAACCACTAGTTTGAGTTTCGTTTTATGTCTTTTTTGTTTTCTTTGGGTTTATACAAAATCAAAACCTTTTTTAGGGTTTTGACATCGGTTGCAAAACCCTTATGAAATCGCTTTGGGTCTGTTTTGTGTTTTGAATCCTTAATATCTCAGAAACTACTGCAGCTATTGACTTGAAATTTGAAATAATAATACATTTTGTGCGCCCGCACATATTTATAGAAAAATAAATGAAAATAAATGAAAAATCAAAATGAAGATTTTCCATACAAATTTTGAAATCGAAATTTTAAATGGAACGTACAAAGTCAAAAGTGGTATCAAATGAAAGGTACACGTTTGTAGATTTCAAAATAGTTTTTGAAATTTTGGTAGGTTTTATACTTTTTAAAATATTTTGAAAAAGGTCAAAAAAATGACCGTTCCCCCCCCCCTATCTCCGAAGATTGCAGAGCGATCGACGTGATATGTACCAAGTTTTTGTAGATATGGATCTATATTTTACAGGAAAAATATAGAGAAGTCTGTAAAAATAACAGTTTTTGAAATATGGTCAAAAAAGGGCGGGAAAAATTTCTGAAGGGCTGACTACCCCACCGAGTTGGGTATCAAATGAAAGGTATTGGCTTGTACATTCCAATACAGTTTTTGAAATTTCGACAGATTTTACACTTTTTGATATATTTTGAAAAAGGTCGAAAAATTGACCGGTACCCCCCCCTTATCTCCGAAGATTGCAGAGCGATCGATGTGATATGTACAAAGTGTTTGTAGATATCGATCTATATTTTACAGGAAAAATATAGAGAAGTCTGTAAAAATAATACTTTTTGAAATAAGGTCAAAAAAGGGCGGGAAAATTTTCTAAAGGGGTGACTACCCCACCGTGTTGGGTATCAAATGAAAGGTTTTGGTTTGTACATTCCAATACAGTTTTTGAAATTTCGATAAGTTTTATACTTTTCGAAATATTTTAAAAAAGGTCAAAAAAATTTACCATTCCCCCCCCCTTATCTCCGAAGATTGCAGAGTGATTGATGTAAAATGTACTAAGCGTTTGTAGATATACATCTATATTTTACAGGAAAAATATAGAGAAGTCTGTAAATATAATACTTTTTGAAATATGGTCAAAAAACTAATTTTCATACAATGGGGGCTATTTCATTGAGAGTAATATCAAATCAAAGGTATGGATTTCGACAATTCAAAACAGATTTTGAAAATCGTCTAAGTTTCATACTTAGTGAAATAGGTTGAAAAAAGCCGAAAAAAAATTGTAGGTACCAACCCACTTACCTAACTACTCTATATATACTAATCTCTGTAGTAACTGTAATAGGAGATCCATAGCGCACCAAAACCGTTGTTCTCAAAATTTTTGAGAAGAGATAGGTATGTATCCTAGGTAATCCACACAGTATCATTTACCCACAATTAAGCTAAGCAAAGCTTGTGTTATTGGTATTACTACGATAGTTGTTATACTTAATCAAGTATAAGTATCACATTAGATGATTTATTTTTGTGTACTGAAAAGGACTAGAACACCCGAACAAATAATCTGAAGATCCTACAAATATTAGTCCCGAGGCAGGAATCAAACCTCCACCTCCTGCGTTGTAAGCCCACCGCGCCAAGAGGTTGTCATATACGTACCTACCTAAACGACAAAAGTTCAAAACCCTCGGCGCGCGAGTTACACTCGCACTTGTCGTACTTGTTTTTAGCTAACATAGATTATTACAAAACAAAGAATATTACAATTAAATGACAGATCGAAATTAGAATTGTATTTATAATTAAACAATTGCTATCTGCAGACCGTTGCAAAATATCAACTATCTGTTATGTTTATGATGATGCTCAACTGAACCATAATCAATACATAAATGGTAGGTACTATATACATAGTTATTCTGTGCTAGAAGGCTAAAAAAATATCTGAACATCTTGCGACTCAATTTAGCTTTTTGTTTGGAACATGGATGGTATTCATATTAATTGAAATTAAAATCACAGTGGGGTGATATCCGCGAAGGTCGACGAGAAAGAGGCTTTCTGTTGCTTTGATTAGAGAATGTTGTGTTTAGTAAGCTGGATATTTGTGGTGTTTTGCTGTAATAACAAACATGTTGCAAAGGCCACAATTCTGTTTTTTTATTAATTAACGAAAATTACAGTGTAACTAAATTAGAGCTAGTATTTACAATTGAAACAAATGAGCCAACTGCAAACTGCTGCAAACAAACTACAGGTAGTTCAACTGATCCATATCAATACCAGTTAGAAGTGTACACAAGATGCTGGCTGCATTACCTCGCTGTATGGCAATACTGATGCGCTGCGCCAGATACTGACCAGCTCTCGAGTCACACGTCGCTTCGACCTTAGTTAATAAAAATCGATTCGTTAATAATAATAACCGATTGCTGTATAACCAACTAGGTGGAAAGCGTGGTTGGATGGTCAGTAATAGACGATAACTTAAACTATCATGACAAGTAAAAAATATCTATTTCGTTGTACAAATAAGTAAATTATCTTGAACAAGCTCATATGTTTCATTATGCATAGAAATGACCAGGACAGCCGGAACGAGTATCTGCAAATTCTGCAAGTATTTATCCCGGGCGGAGAACGAACCCCCAACCTCATACGTCACAGGCGGACCTTCACCCACCGCGTTACAGAGGTCGTCAAACTGGCAGCTGCCAGACTTGAAGTAGAGAAACTTCGCTCGCTTTGCTCGTTCTGTCAAATAGAAACCACCCAGAACAAATACTTGCAGATCATGTAATTATTTGCCCCGTGGCGGCAATCAAACCCTCTTGCACCACAACTAGCCCATCCATAGGTCAAAATAAACCACGACCAACCAATAATAAAATCAATATAAAGTCTAACCACGTCCATAAATAACGGATTGTTTCTCCTGCAAGCAACCAAGGGGCATCGGGCATACAAATAAATTGGATGATTACTTTCTATGCATCGTGCATTGTTAAGGGTAATTGCCTTAAGATGGTTCAAAGTCTGAGGACCTTTTATGATGCTGTCATATGTGAATGCACAATATTCCAATGTAGACATGCGTTCATTAGACTTCCCATTTTACTGACAGCGAAATATTCCATGTAATTCAATGGATTTGTGAACTTTTTACTTATTCTGCTTCCTTATATTGTAAATGTTAATAATAAAAATTAAATTAAATTAATTAAATGTTATTTAACTCTATCGGTATATTACCTGTCTCGGTGACTCGATAATGATTTTTTAAGAACTTTTTAAGTCCACCATTTGCCTAAAAAAGTAGTGAAAAGATGAAAATTCATTTTTTTATGGCGCGTGCAAAGTTGTGAGCTTAATCTAGTTATATTTAGGGTTAGGCCAAGATATCGGATTCTTAGGTTCCACAGAGTATTCTTGATACATCAATAATTTATTTGCAAGAATACTTAATTAATGGTCTTCTACCTAATTTTGTAACTGTATTATGTGCATGCGTGCAAATATTTGTCATATTAGAAGAAAATAATAATGTCACAGTAAATCTAGTTTCTAAATATTCTTTTAAAGTCACCATTCACTTGTTTTTTTCCTAAACATATGTCAATAAAGTTTTTTTTGTCTTCATGTTATTTGTTGAAAACGGTGATGCAAATGTTTTGTGCATTACTTTTACGTAAATATCTTTATGGTTTAGGCGGAGATCTACTCAGATGGGTTTGTGTCCACGGATCCCGGGATCAGATTTAATTGGCCACTGATACCGCCAAGTTTTATCCACCGATACCGGGATCGGTTTCCAAAAAAATTCAGATGGACTTACGTCCGCTACGCCATAGAGGTCGTCTAACATGTGCAATAACATGTTGTCTATATCAATATGTTTCAATTAGATCCTAAATATTATTAGTAGGTACGATGCAGATCCCAGAAGACCCCATTAGGGAAGATTTATATTAGACCGGTCCGTGTCCGGGCCGGGACTGGGAATGGTTGTAGAGTAGAACACGTTAGTAGACGTTCCAAACGAAATACGGATCATGCACTGTTCAATATATAGGGCTTCATACAAAATGTATATTATAACGTTTCATCCGCGCCCGTCCGGACAATGTAAACGGTACGCCTCGGGCACGGCCAGGTATAATATAAACCTTTCTTAACATCCCAACACGTTTGATCCGATTTGAATTGACCACTTGGAATATTAGAGAAACTCCTGCGATACGATATGTACATCTCGGGAGGTAATAAGAACTTCTAGCTTTTGAATTATTGAAGTTTACATTGCGAGATCGTAAATATTGAGAATAAATATTTCTGATATTGATTTTGGTGTACAAGCAATGCTAATGGGTTCTTTGTTTTATTACAAAAGTAATATTTCGACTGGTTATTAATTTCCGAAATAGCCTACATTCATCAAAATACAACATTTTATTGCTAATTGGCAGAGATTGAACTTAGCCGAAACTCGAAAGCGCTTGACCTGCCATTTTGGGAAAACTTCAGGCACTGCCTCGTTAGAGTGCGTTTTCAGTTAAAGCGGAAGCGGGCTTTTGACAGATTTCAATGAAACGTTTCTCCCCACCCCCCAAGTAGTAGATATATTACAATAGAATTCTAAGTCAGCGACACAGCTCCCGTAGGTTCGTTAGACATTTCAGGGTATGAATATTGTTTGAATAGCACACAGTGTTGTGTATAACTTTCAGCGGCTTGCCGACTTTGGTGTGTAGACTCTATTACAACACACCCCACACGAGATTTCAATTGAAATCTCTCAAAATACCATTCCCTCGCCGCACTCCCTTTCCACCCAAAATGGAGCTTAACTTGTTATAGCGTGAATAGTTCTCAAATGTTATTGCTGTAATACTATCGCGACTCGATTCAAGTTCGGTTATAATTAATTCGGAATCATGAATAACATCCCCATGGTACCTAAAACGAACTTTCCTAAACCTTTTCTCTCTTAACAATAAGTACATGTAGAAAGATTGATGTACAGAGCTATACAAAAACTAATTACACAAAGGGATTTCAGCTATCAGAATATAAAATATGTGTGTAATAGTTAATTACAAGCTGAAGACAAGGCGCTATGGGGCGCTCATTAGTGGACTCATATGTCCAGCCTTGGACTAACATGAGCTGATGATGATTATAGTTCATTGTTATTTTACCAGGCCTAGTTTATTTGAACTAGCGGTCCGCCCCGGCTCCGCCGAATATTGAACAAATATTTTAAGAATTATACATTTTTCCACACGTTGGGTTCCTTTATTGAAGTTTTCATACGGATCCCTAACTTTTTTGAAAATATTCTATGGCTAGAGTTGATTGTTTGTTTAAATTTAATAGCCTTCGAAATTACAGGACTGATTTAAAAAATTCTTTCATCATTACAATTTTACATTATCCATAATTAACAAAGCCATTGTTAATTATGGATAATGTAAAATTGTAATGATGAAAGAATTTTTTAAATCAGTCCTGTAATTTCGAAGGCTATTAAATTTAAACAAACAATCAACTCTTGCCTTGGCTTCTAATATTAATATACCTAGTATACCTATAAGGCTTATAGCAACCAAAGCATTAATTTCAACGCATCGAAACTGAAATCTCGAAAATTATGTGAGAAACACTGCACTTTCATGATTTTTTTTACTTTTTTCTTCACATTAGAGGAAACCAAAGAAAAATCTATTTTGCAAACCTATTTGCAAAGTTTCGCCATGTCTGTACCTACGAGTATACGTTTCTAAGCATCTGTCCCTTTATTATTGCTCGACAAGCACTTGACTTGCCATCTCGTACGCCAAAATTGTAGTGAGCGAGAGCCCTATGCTCAAAGCTACCACTCAAGAAAGAGGCGGTCGAATCCAAACGCAGAGTAGTTAGGTACTTTTAGAGGGAGTACACATCAGGCTTTTTGAAGCGCGCATTTTGGTGCGGTTGTTTCATGAAAATATAACTCAGAAGTTAATAGTATTTTTCTTTATGCTTCAATAATAAGTGCTTAGACAAGCCAAACTCTAAACTAGGATCAAATCAGACTACACGTTCATTATAATCTAATATCATCATAAAATAAAGTGATATTGATTTTCCCTTCGCTTCAAAACGTTTTGAACGTGTAGTCTGATTTGATCCTAGTTTAGAGTTTGGCTTGTCTAAGCACTTATTATTGAAAATATATTGGTTCGATAAATCCCTACAATTTCAAATGCCAGACCCACGGTATTCAAGTGCGCGTTTGAATATGTACGGGAGCATAACCACATTCAAACAATACTAAGACTACTGGCTAAACACTCTGGATTGTTGGCAGTCAGATGAGGCCATCACGGCTCTCATCACGGCGTACGAGATGGCAAATTGTATTAGACACATAAGTTATATATGAATGTACTAGTGGTTTCTTTTTCACTTCTTCCACTAGTGGACAAAAAATTTAAGTGAAGAGAAATCTATAACCAATTATTTCTTATTTTAATAATTGTCTGTTTGAAATTTGGCTTGTCTAAGTGCTTATTTTGTAAGCCTAAAGAAATAAAGTTATTGAATCTGAATCTGAATCTGAATCTCAACTCAATATTCTACCGTAAACTCCTCTATCTGAAACGTGATAAACTCCGGCAAATCGTCGGTATTGCCACAGGACACCGCTCCTTTTTTATTTGGGTATCACGGACAGCCTCGTTTGCAGAGGGTGCATGAACGCAGTGGAGATAGTTGCGCAAGTGCTTGTTGATTGCGATAGCGAATATAGGTCTGAGGTATTCTAGGTGCCTACAATACCTAACGATACCGAGCGTAGGGAGCCTTGCAACGGTGTCAGCGAGCTGCGAGCTATCCTGATGGAATTCGGGTGATTACATTAGCAGCCCCCGTCATGCTATAGGCCCACCTGTTAGTTGTGGAAACCAATCCAGAAACATGTAAGTAACAAGGGAGTATTACCTAAGCGCGCGCTTTAAATCGCCTAATGTATATTTCTGTCTTATTGAAGGATGCTTGAAGAGTACAACACTGCCAACGACCTGGGGTTTTTAGGGTTTCGAGATCGGTTTCGGAACCCTTATGGTCTCGTATAACAATACATTATTAATAAATTACGAACGCCTGTACAGATTTTCAAAAACAAATTAAAATTAAGATTTTCCGTAGAAATTTTGCTGCCAAAATTTTAAATAATAAATAAATAAGAAATTCGATATGTATTGTATAGGAAATTTTCGATATGTTTTGAAAAAGGTCGAAAAATTGACCAGTCCCTAGACCAGACCAGACCTAGACCTAAACCTAACTAGATTTTAGATTGGAGTCAGCGAAGCGAACGTAGATCTCACAGTGGCAGCTTGCGTGATTTGGCTATATGGTGAAATAGGTAGTTGCTTTGAGCATAACTGTCCAATCTTTGACTGTCCAATCGGATTTGCGTGAAATTTGATAGGTGTAGGACACAGATAAAATATGCTGGTAGTTTAGTGTGGGCAAAACCGTTGCGGGGTTTTAGGGTAAAATCAATGGATAAAATCAAATTTGGTCTTATACATTTTATTATGTTTCAAAATAGGTATTATTATTTTTTTCAGCGTATAAAATTTTACAGTACTCTGAGTTTTAATAATAACGAAGTCATAAGCACTCGGTGTATTAATATAAGTAGGATCAACCAAATGACTTGTAAGCAGGTCCGAACTCACTGTTTTGTTTTGAAACACGAATTCATAAACTTGCATGAGAATCAGGAGCAAAAAAAGCTAGGTATAATCATTGAACTATAAATTAGAAAATTAATTCCAATTGTAATTTTTATACAGTTCTTTCTTATATGTATGCATATACGTCATTACGTCTCATAATAGTTTGTTCTCCAGAATATTATCGTAGTAATTATGCGACGAGTTTCTCAGTAAGTCATTGATTTTCCTAGGGCTCATCTTCATAAACATCGGTATTTAGTTTGTTTATCAATTTATTATTTATATTACCTACCGTAACAACAAGTTTTAGTGAAGCGTAGTAGTGAAACTTCCCTTCATACTTTTACAGGTTTAAGTCATCTTAGCAGACAGACTTTACAGACCCAACCGTTAGACCTAAGGTGCAATCAGGTGCAGAGAATAAGCAATCAATTAATCCCCCCGTGACTCAAAAACCGCATGTCATATCAGCTTCCTATCGCGGGAATCCCATACCGTCGCAACTCCACAACCACTCGAGGCAGACCCCCGTTGTTTGGGTCTTTATGAAATCAGAAAAATAAAACAAAATCGACCGAAACGATGTTTTTAGAATAAACAGATGATGCTGAACAATCCGTACAGAATCATCTAGACCCAAGCTAAGCAGGACTTTCGTTATAATTATCGACATAATGTACTTAATACAAAATTATATATTTTTACTAAACATAAAAGTGACCCGAACATCCTGAACTTTCTTTTGTACGATCTGCGTACAAATGAAACGTTCTTGAAGTTGTTTATGTGATAGCAATCGCGAAAAGTTATCTCAGATTCAGACAGAACTCTACCCAAATTACGATAACACATAGCGAATTAATCAGTTAATAGAAGGCTCCTCTTGTCTAGCAGGTTTAACGGCTCAAGGAATGTATTAGCGGGTTCCATAGATAGCTTTGTGTGTACACCGGGTTATGGAGTTCAACGTATCTTCGTATGTTCATAGTTTTCTGGATTTGACCGAAAATAATCACAAACATCAAGATCTGTGAGTACATGCGGGTAAAACGTGAATTGAAGTTTCCTGACGTAACCCTTGATTTCACTGGCTCATGGACTTTTGAGGTATTTATTTCCTGTGGTAATTCGATACAATAAATGTTTACCTACATATTCATAAATTTTATTTAAAATACTGTCACCTCTGTTCAATAAATTATTTTACAAATATAGTAAATAACACCACCGGCATATCAAGTAGGTGCTGCTACAGAATTAATAAATAGTACTTACGTAATGATGCTGCGAAGGTAGTATTGTATGTTTATTTCCGTCGGACTACGATATTGACGGAGGAGACCTGTGTTTGCGGACACACTTGGTCACTTGGGCACTATAATAGGTCCTATGCACCAGGATAGTACCTATCCGTTGAAGTCTCAAGGCACCGCGGCGAAGGATTCGGCTTGCAGGACCTCATTGTACATTATTCTCATTGCATAAATTGCCTTCATCGATGTAAGAAATTTTTCTAGATTGTCGTAAATGGCCTAAGAATATTAGATGACATTATGCTGCATAATTTATGCCGGTACAACACGTACTTGCAAATCAGGCAAGTCAATTTGTGTTTTTGATACCGTGGAAAATAAAGTCGCAATTGCTAAGCAACTAAAATATTACCGTGAGCACGAACACAGTTTGTTTCCTTGTATACCAACCAACTTTTACTAATTACTAATTATGGAGCTCCGTGATTCTACCCAATGAAGTATTAAATTCCAGATACCACTCATGCACGAACATGGTTTTGCCGATCAGAGTAGTGAATTTGTTTCGTCCACGCCATAGAGGTTTCTTAGTCCACGCAATGAACAAAGAGTATGGCTCTCTGCGTATGGCACAGAATAACTACAAGTGGTTATGGCAATTAGTGGCAATGCGTTTGTAGCAAAAGATCTACGACCAAGGAACTTATACCCAATCTGGAATGTGAACAAGCTGCCGATACGCGGTCCGAGCGAGATAGCTTCAGCGAGTGCCCTCTGTCCCTTTCATTAGGGTTACCAAACAATGTAACTTAGGTAGATACTCATTTTTTTTGAGTTACGTGTTGAATTAATTATTGAATTATTATTATTGAATTAATTATTTAATTAATTTTATTAATGTCCAATTGGCGGAAATTCAGTTTCCACACATGAGGATTAGAATTGAAGCCGTAAATCGCGAAAAACCTCAAAAAAATCATAATTTCTCGCTACAAAGGTTAGGATTCCCCTTAACCAAATAAGTTCCTTTCCTTTGGTGTGCAATAATAATACTTACTTCTTTCCTTGAATAACCAATAATTTGATTTCATAAAATAACTAGGTCCATCCCGGCTTTGCACGGGTAGCCATTTATTCTTCGCTCCTATTGGACGCAGCGTGCTAAAACCTAAATGCGTCGTAGCCTAAAGCCTTCCTCGATAAATATACTTCAATTCGAACCAGTACTTTCTGAGATTAGCGCGTTCAAACAAACAAACTCTTCAGCTTTATAATTATGCATTAGTATAGATTATGCTTAAAGGATGGATGAGATAAAGTAAAATGCATTGTGGAGAATTTATAAATATTTATTTGGTAAATATTAACAGTCAGGTTTACACATTACTAAATAAAACAGTTTTATTCAAAAGCCTAAATATGGGGAATCTAGTCGAATCTGAATCTAGTTTCGCCAAGGAACTTATAGGTATAAGTTCCTTGAGTTTCGTTCATTATGGGCACCCTACTTCAAGAATTGAAATATACTAACTTGAAGAAAGAAACACCGCATCCTGCATAGGATTCGCTTCTGCAACCTCGAATCGCACACTTTTTGACCATGTTTGTTGCATCCGAATGAAAATCGAAATTTTTTATCGCCGAATTACGGTTAAATTTCACCATGTTGATCAGGATCACCATGACAACCAATGAAAATGGCTGACGGGCTGCCAGTCTAACCTAAATTATATTCTACTAAACTACTTTAGAAAGGGACACAGGGCACTAAGATCCTCTTTCTCCCTCGGACCGGATTTCGCTCTGACCAAGTGATTATCTATAATAGACTTAGGGTCAATACACATAAGGTTTATTTTATATTGGTGTCAAATTGACAACGCACATTCCAGATTGGGTATAAGTTCCTTGTCTACGACAACCTTGTCCTTTGCTTAGCACTGACTTTGTCATATAGTACCTATATGACAGCTGCAATTCTGCAAAAAAAAAGAATATGGTAAATGGAGTAATAAGAGATAGAGACAGAGTACCTAGTCAAAAAAAACTAAAATTGAAGTCAAGTCAAGCTTTAGCCTAAATTGTCCTGAAACAAAGTACAAGGAAAAAAGTATGTATCTTTTTATCCATAAAATCCTATTACTGTAACTATTTGTATCAAAATGAATAAAACCACTACGATCTACTTTGTTTATGACATGCACTACAAAGAGAATAAGACCACTACAGGTACTTGTGAATCATGTCACTGAGAAACTTATTTACCGATTTCTAGCAAGTTAAGCGAAAGGCTGGCTGCCGTGATAGTTGCTGTTATTGCGGCCGCGTTGGGAGTCTCTTTCCTGTCTGTCAATGCTATATTTCTCGACAACAACCCCTATCCAAGAGCAACACTCGGCTCCACCAGACGCTTGAGTACAGAGATTGGACGGCATTGTCTTAGTTTTTTAAACTTACAGCTTGCACGAGTCTAACTTTATTGGTAGACTAGCGTACTACGTATCGCCTGCAAAATTATACACTTTCAGGCATATACTCGGAAAAGGCCGGAGTGCAGTTAACGCCGCGATAGCTACACTTCTTTGTGAGGGCGGTGTGAGTGGGTTGGGCGGGGAAAGACGCGACGGGGCAAGTGCGTGTGGTGAACGTGAGAGAAAGCTCCCGCTACCGCCACCGCTGACGAGCTGAGAGGTTATGGAGAACTGTATACTCAGTACGGTCGTCTACCATTAAAAAGAGCTAGTCACTCCGAATTTAGAGCTCTATGTTTCTGGATATTAGTGGATCAATATCTAGCAGACGCAATTCAGGCTCACACTAAGGATATTATGGCTGATAATTCTATTTCTATGAGGCAAGTAATTCAACACATGCGTAATAATAGTTCCATAGCTTAAGTTTTTTGAATGTGTTCTAATTATCTTTAAACAGCTGAAGGTAAAACGTTGCTGCTAAGAAAAGCACTTGTCGGTTTAAGTAGTAGGCTGTATTAAGTTTAACAATTATAAATACTAGCTCTTATTGGTTTGGTTATTGAATTGTAATGTTCTTTGTTTTAGAATAGTTTACTTTTTGACTACCATTGACACACATTGTCATCTGCGACTGCTCCTTGCAAAGCGACGGGCCCTAATGCCCTAATCTGCCCTAATGGGGCGCATCGATGAAGCTTGACAGTGAAGGCACCCTTTCCCAAACGAACTCTAACTATGCCATGCTTTATTGCCAGGGTATCCTGGATTCTCTTCGGTCATATTGTTGGGTCAGTGAGTACTACGGCCGGTTTCGCCGCTTTGGTATCCGCTGCCAGAGAGAAGAAAGGCTATCTTATTCCTATATCTGACAAAATTTCCGTGTTAGGTATTAACTACTAGAAACATCTTGGTAGTTAGCTGGAACATATTCACACACATTAAACAAGTAAAAATATATTGTTTTTACTTTTTGCTTAATGAGTGAAGTTTCTTACGGTATTAGAGTACCTAGCAGTTATTTCTATGTTTCATACAATGAAGTTTAAGTTACTGTGTCATACTGTTGTTTGTAAAAACTTTGTAACAATCAGATTTTCAAGTAAAAATAAGGAAGTAAAACATGTTTCAGTATCTTAATCAGTATTCAGATCTATAACACCATTGATCAACAACATGAGAGCTTTCAATTGATTTATTCATAGTATACAAATAGTTAGTGGAATTCTAGGTAGGTAGAAATTTAGTCTGGTCGTAGAAATTTAGTCTGGATTTAGTCAAAAGCGAATCCTCCCTCTATTTTATCTCTGCACCTCGTATACCGAAATAAACAATAAACTACTCACATCTCAGAAACAAGAAGTTTTGAGATGCAGTTTGCACAATAGTGTAGACTTACCTTTGTCTTGAAGCTGCTTACTTTCCTCTACCACATCCTTAAATAGATAATGTTTGCAGTTTGTAGCGAAGCTGCTGAATGAACCTCAGGAGAAAAATATTTGAAAACGTAGAAAGCGCTACGACAACACTCCACAAAGCGTAGACAAAAAAGATTTTAACGCGCAAATGCATTTATACATACTTCGTAGCAAGTAGGTACAGTCAGCGTCAAATAGATATAAGCGTAGTAGTAGTCAACACGATCTGAAAATCATAAAAGCAATTTGATAAACGCAGTTCTAATCATCATAATTTTGTTAGCATCCAAGGTGTTCAGAATATCTAACTACAAATTTTTTCATATACTCGTATACATGAGCAGTCAGGCTGTTCAAAATTATCTGACTTCTAGCTTTTCGCATCATTTTGACTATGTACTTTAGACGCTCATATCAATTTGACGCCGACTGTACGACGACGTTCTACTAAACGAGGTTTAAAAATGGTTGTGCGGTAATTCTACTGTCACTAAAATATACGAATGGTAGCGAGCCACCTCTTCTGCGCTGAGTAGCCAATGTCTTGTAGGTCTAAATACTTAGGCATTTAAAAAAATAGTAAATAGTTTTAAAGTAGTTTACGGATTGAGTGGCATAAAAGGAGCATTTGCCGCATCAAACTGAAGCAACAGGATACTTAAGGTTGACTTTCGGTCGTATATCCAGATAGACTACCATTCAAATTCTCAATCTAGTAATGGACATGTTGAATGGCAGACCTCCACCATTTGGTTTCGTTGTTTATCCTTCGAAGTTTTGAAGCTATTCCAATCAATTCGACAGTACGAGTAACATGTGTAAAAAGTATTAATTGAATTCCAGATCTACAAATATTATAGAAGTTTTTCAATGGTGTGATCTAATCGAAATAAATGAAAAAGAAATATCAAAATTCGTTTATTTCAGCACACATACATACTGATCACAATATTACTACATACAGTATTACTTATACTTATAAGAATTAGATAAAATGTTTTTAAAATAAAGGATGAAAAGTGCACACCAAAAATGTAATTACGTACCTATTACCTACACAATGTAGTTAGTGGATAGGGTAACCAACCCTACCCACCAACTGTTCTGATCATAGTGCTGTCGGGTCGGCATTTCTTGTTGCATGACGGCTTTCCATAACTAAGCTCTGAAACTCTTTGAATCAATGTAGGTACCAATGTATCAATGGTTTCAACGTACCCGCGAGGTGATATTTTATAGAATACCTTAACCTGTTGGAACGAATAATATAAATAACGGTCTATCTATTACTTCCAGATATATCGCGATCGATTTACGGTCTAGACGCCACTAATTGGGAATAACTTAATTGACCAACAGGCCACTTCAGTGGACGCATGAAAATAGAATTTTATCCGTGTTTCATAGAGGGGATTGCGGCGTAAGAATCGACTCCTTCATAGAAGTCTTCGTAAGAGAGACGAAATAAGGGCATCCGTTTCATTTGTCTCTTTTCACACGTCTGCTGAGATTACATTAACATAATACGATTAGGCAAAGTCCCTCTTTGGGTGTCTTGTTCACCCGTGGTCCAAATTTGTCCTGAGCAGTTTTCATAGAAATATGATTCCTTTGTTGCCTATGTCAGTACCAAAAATTAAAACTCATAAGTCTTATAGAGACAGTAAAAAAAGAAAAATCTAGGTATTTAAAAAATATAAGTACTTAGTTAATACTATTTTTAATTTGGTTCCGAAATTTAATTGTAATTATCTTTGCTATCTGTATCGTATAGATATAATCTATATCTCTTTGAGAACAATCCGTTGTCTTGTCGAATCGGCCACTGCAATAGCGTCTATTGTCAGATTCCTCGAATCAAATAGGATCCTGCACCGATACGACTACGGGCCCAAGCAACAACACAATGCTGGACAATTCACACACCTGACGGTCCTAGCCCCAAGCTATACAGACTTCCTGTAACAGTAACTAGATAACTGATATACCTTTATATTACATTGAATACATAGGTATTTTTAATCGACATGGAAAAAATCAATATGAACT
Organism: Eupithecia pulchellata; assembly: GCA_963931895.1. Taxonomy (NCBI): domain Eukaryota; kingdom Metazoa; phylum Arthropoda; class Insecta; order Lepidoptera; family Geometridae; genus Eupithecia; species Eupithecia pulchellata. Next base: position 4,518,948 of record OZ007520.1, on the reverse strand, counting down.
TGTTCTGAACCTTTTTCGTAGTGCTTTAAATTCAGGCCACGAAGGGGCTCTGCAAAAATATCATCGGAGTTTTTGAAACAGCGAAAACTCCCAATTTGGGCAGTTTGGGCTGGAAACCTTTGCTCGTTGGGGTCTTGGAGTACACGCACTTCATAATCTTGCAAAACTTCTCATAGAATCCACAGGTGATTGGAATGCTTTAATTTCGATTGACGAATTTGTGTTGTCATTCAATTCAACGTGGCAATGCTGCCAGCATTCTGGGCACTCTGCCAGACTTCTCTGTCTTCTGGTGACGGCGTAGATTTTTAGGAAATTGATATAGGTGTTAAGTTGTACTTCGTCATATTTGTTTTACTGTCTCTTAAATAAAGTTAACAACCGAATTTCACGTGTAGACAAGTAAAAGCCTGCCAATTTATTATTCATGCGTCGTAAGAGGTTTATTTCAAAAGCACCACATGAGTATAAGATTTAATCTTCTTGTAATAAAATCATAGAGGGTCGTTGTAAGATATTTTTTGAATTTAATGTGTTCTGACAAGATTATTTTTATTTTATTTTATTAATTTATTAGATATCACATGTTTCCACTAGATCTGAAGTATTAGGAATTGATTTGAAAACATTGAAGTTGTTGTTATTGTTCGAAGTTGTTATTATAGAATCTATCTCCAGTACACCGCATTACGTGCGTTGTATCAAGATTAACTTTGGAATACGCACCCGTTTCATGTAAAAATGTCTATATATAAGCAAGAAAAATCGTACTATTTTGAATAAACAAATATGGGTCACTGTGTGAGTTACACTTTTACCCGGTATTACAATTTTTAGTGCAGCTGGCATAAATCTTGGGGAAACTGCTCTACTCTAAACCGAGGTCGAAATGTGGCCAAGCGAGAAAGTAGGCCCTTACTAAATCTAAACTTTGTGAAAGTTTAGTTTTAAGTTTAAAAAAATAGAATAGGTAAAAACTCTAGAACGAACAATTTAGAACCTACAATAACGATAGGTAAAGCTTATGAACTTATTTTTATTTATTTATTATTTATTTATATTTTAATTTCTGGGACTCACATTAATGTGCTTATATCTGACTGCGATGATCTCTCTTAGCTCCCTAATTAATTAGTATAAACAATATACATTACCTAGTTTACTTCAGCAGAATAGCAGTTCAGGCTGCCATAAACAGAGATAATATTAAAATATTCATTCGACTCTGGATGGTTAATAAATCATTCGTCGCCAGAATTACAGTCGTGTAGGTAAATGATTAACTGTTGAAATGTTTATAAGGCCTTTGTAAACTGAACGATTAAGCAACTAAGCTAAGATAAACGTAAACATGTATCTACATTCTACACCTTATCATGACTAGCTGATGTTTCGGGCAGAATAAATTAGGACACTTATCATATGGGAAAGAAATACATAAAAATAATATGTGCATAAAAATGCAGTGAACGAGGCACTGCTTTGATTATTGGGAAGTAGTTTATTGGGTGGCCCTTTATGCCGTCTTTTGCGTTAGAAAACCTACAACTGGAGCTATTTTTAATAATCTATATAGGGTCCGGCCAAGTCACATATTAAAGTAATTTTAGACGTTACGTTACGTTACGTTACTGTTGAACACGACATTAAATTCTAATGAAGATAATGTATGTTCATAAAAAAAGGAATGTGTTTACTTAGATTTTTTTGTTAAGTTCAATGTTTTTGAAGTAAATGAGCTCTAAGTAAAGAAGCTAACAAAGATCTTGTTGGGTTATTAATTACTTTTACAATGCAGAACAGAACGGTTTTCTAGTTGGAGCAAAACTCGTCCGAAGCTAGATAATCTGATCATCTAGATATCGGATATTTTTAATACGCCTTTTTTCAAAAGATATGTCGACAATTTGCTTGAATTAATTTATTCATAACTAGCGGTCCGCCCGGCTAACCCACGGACATTTAATAAAAAAATCATAATTACAAATTTTTACACACGTAACTCGTTGGGTTGAATTATTTTAGTTTTCATAAGTATCATATCCCTAACTTTTTTTAATATTCTAGCTAGCATGTTCATTAGGGATAAAGTAGGGTTCTAATCTATATCTATACTAATATTGTAAAGAGGAAAGATTTGATTGATTGTTTGTTTGTTTGTTTGTTTGACTACTCGACCTTTTTTGAAAAAAAATCATCATTAGAATCATAATAATCATAGGCTATAGAAATATTTTTAAAGTTAGTGACCCCTATGAAAACTTCAATATTATAGTACCTTATCTAACGTGTGTGTGTGTGTGTGTGTGTGTAAGAACTTAAAATTCTTTAAAATACCCGTGCGAAGCCGGGGCGGGCTGCTAGTGGTGAAATATTTTTTCCAATCGGTGCAATATTTAATTCAAACAATTTCATTCAAATCTTTCTACTTCATAATATAAGTAAGATATTAAATAGATTTCACAACTCCCTTGGAGTTTTGTTGTAGAACCGTATACATCATCATCATCATCATCATCAACAGCCTATAATAGTCCACTGCTGGACATAGGCCTCCCCTATACATACAACGTATAACCGTATACATTGTCCTTTAAAAGATACATTAATTTTGTGTGGGCAAAGCAAGTTCATAATTTTTTCTAGTATTATTTTCCTTATAATTAACAATCAAGTCCTTTTTCTTAATTTGAAAAATAAACAGCTTTTTTATCTGTTATGGTTGTAACTTGGGTAACCTACCAGTTTCCGCTTAAGTAAAGTACAGTAAGTAACATAAAAAAAAAATAAAAAAAAAAGGTAAAAGCAATCTAGCAGTTATAATGTAGATTTCATCCATATTTTTCCAAGTATATTTTGTGATTTCATACCATGCATGGTGCACTACAAGCGCAAATGTGTCAAATAGAGGCACCTCAGAAACATCTGAACTGCAACTTTTTATTAATGCTGAAAAACTCTGCTACAACTGCAACATTGTCCACTATTAGAAACTGTCTCGAGCACCCGGAGCATACCCGGGCACACACCCGTTACATCCGGTTTAGAAATATGACAATACCCGGGCAGCAAACTAAACTTGTGCTGGTTTTAAATAATATTTCTTTTTTATTTCGATTTTCTACATACATACCTATATGAAGTGTTATAGGTAGATGATCAATAACCTCAAGGCGACTTCGGTAGATCAAGACGCACAACTTTTGTTCTATGACTTTGTCTAATTCAATGATTTTTTTCCAAACAGTAATTAATTAAATACGAATATTTGGTCGAAGCGACGTGTGACTCGAGAGCTGGTCAATATCTGGCGCAGCGCATCAGCATTGCCATACAACGTGGCAATGCAGCCAGCATCTTGGGTACACTTCCAACTGGTATTGATATGGATCAGTTGAGCTACCTGTAGTTTGTTCGCAACAGTCTGCAGTTAGCTCAATTGTTTCAATTGTAAATACCTACTAGTTTTTTTTTATTTAGTTAGATCATTGTAATTTATTTGTTAATAAAGGCTTTGCCATTTAAAAAATAAATAAATATCAGTTCTGATCTTTTTAGCTCTATGTAGTCGGTCACAGATTAAAGCCTTAATAGGAACGCAGCACAAGCCAGTCACAGATTAAGACAAGTCGATACATGATGAGCCACGCGGCAACGCTTATGTGTCGGTATTTAGCAAAGATAGAAAGGGGTTAGGTTAATGAAAGGGGTTGAGCCGTATTACGTTTTGGCAAAAGTCATTGAATAAAAGTTGTCGATAAAAAGGTCTTGATGGACCCAAGTCGTCTTAAGAGGTTATTGATCATCTACCTATAACCCTGTACCTATATACATATATTAAAGTACTAGCCTCGGTTATGTTATGATTATTAGATATAAAATATGAATGTACTTTTTTTTATTTTAAGGCAAAAAGCCATGTTTTCATACTAATAATAAAAACATGATCTCTTTTTTATTTTCAGTTTTTTGCTTATTACTCATCCTCAAATTTGAATGTAATAAATTATTGATAAAATATTTATTTCATACTTATAATAAAAACTGTTCTCTTTTTTATTTTCAGTTGTTTGCTTATTACTCATCCCCAATATACGTACAACCCCTTATTTTTTAATCTTCCATTAATCTACTATTTGGCAGCCCCCTAAAGAGGGGCAAGTCTCAAAAAGTCGGTTTTTTCCTAGGTCAAACCGAACCCATTCCAACTCCCTGCTAAAAAACCAATGGTGATGGAAATACTTCCTCCTGGTGAAGCTGTAAGCTTTTAATAATAAAACTTGAAGTTGCGTTTTCAGGCTGAAATTAGGTAAAGAGAAATATAAGTTACTAAATAAAACGTAATGTAAAAAACGTGTGGAGAGCCTTAAGCTTCATATCGAACGCCCTGACCAGTCCTTTTACCTTTCAAATTGCAGTTCCTTTGAAAAACCATTTGCTGTTCAAACAAACATTTGAACCGGAACCTAATATCGAATGTCAACCTTTTGCGTCTCGGGCGGAAGCTCGACCACTGCGTCTGAGGTCGAATACAATGAGTTGACTTGACTTGACTTCTTCCATATGGCAATATGTGTCTGGTTTGCCACTTTTCTGCCAGTGTCCAGTTCATGGAAATGTCTTAGTCATTACAATGAGTTTTATTGCAAGTAAACACGCTACTTGTCACAATGCTCGCTGTGATACGGGCTGTCATGATGCAATCGATACGACACAGGCAGGTATTGGCGCCTTAGCTCTACCTACTTACTAATATATCTGTTTTGGTATAGTACCTCATCAAAAATGATGCAATCGATACGACAGAGGCAGATATAAGTGCCTTAGCTGAACTACATACATATAACATAATACTAGTATCTACCTACTTATGTAGGTACTTATCTACCTACTTATGTAGGTGTTAGGTACTTATTTTGTTATAGTACTTCATCAACAAAGTTCCCAGAATTAAGTAATTAGTCTATTATTTATTTCTTACGTAAAACATACATATAGAGGTAGAATAATTTTAACATAAGTTATTAAAATCCCAAAAAGCAAATAAAAAAAACATAAAACACACTTACGCTAACGCCTCTAAAACCTTACAATACAAAGCATTGTTTTTTCCTAAACAAGAATATGTGTGTAGCCGTGGTGAATGTGTAATGGCTCATTGATATTGATAATAATGCTCTATGAGCTAACTGATTTTCAGCCATCACCCTCAGGTGACGAAACAAAAAGAGCCCAGCGACACATCAGCCCATTCCAAGTCCCTGCTAAGTCGGTCGGTAAATATGTTGCTTTAATATTTAGAAGTTGGATCAACAAAATCCATTTATTCCACTAACTACCTATACTTGTTCAATATACCTACATAAAACTTTCGCGATTAATGATAAATATTCTTTAATAATTATACTACATACATAATTACCCTACAACTTTGAGAAACAGAGGCTCGCGAGTGGCGACCACATTGCATACCTACCCCACGCGAAACGATGTGTGGGTAGATCACCTGCGATGATGGAACGACAATAATGGTAGAGATTGAAACTGTTGTTGAATTGTTTATTTGTTCAAAAAAAATGTAATCTAAAAGCTGAACAGTTGTTAGGACATCCTTTACAATATGTAAGTATATTTGAGCCAGTATGTCTTGCTCTTCCATACAAATATGTGGATTTAACAAATAAACTAAATTAATCATCAAACGTAGGGGAAAATAAAAACAAGGTACGCGATAAATACCCGATAATTATTCTTTAATAATCATTTATTGATTAAATATTTAAAATATCTACAAAAACCTCATTATTTCTTTATGATTATTTAAAAGCATATACAAAAAATTAGAAAAAAATCTTCTAAGAGATAGCACTATTTAGATTTATCTTAAATGTGTGAAGTGTTTGTACAAACGTGGGTGTACGTGCGTGCATGAGTGTAGGTATTGTGTATGAATACATAGGTTTTTTTAGAGTCTGGGTAACAGGAACTGCCAGGGAGTGTTTGCGAGGGTGTGTATAGGTGTGTGTGTATAGGTGTGTGTGTATAGGTGTGTGTGTGTGTGTGTGTGTGTGTGTGTGTGTGTGTGTGTGTGTGGTGCCCCTGAGAAAGATGGAGGCGGCTCTACCGGTGGCATCCTTTAGGCAGAGGAGGGCTACATGCTCAACATTTGACGAATACGGGCTGATGATGATAATAATTATTTCCTACAGTATATACTAGTCCGCTGCGGGACTTTGGCATCACATGATAAACTCCTAAATAAGTGTATTGCAATCACTACTCAGCTACGTCGACGCGATCGAAGGGGATCAATAGTATGATATACCTATCCAATGAAAACAGAAGAAAAATCGAACAACACCGATGTCATCGGTCTAGCCTCTTCTTACGCTATAGACAAGCAATACTAGTGGAATAAACCCAGAGATGTAAGTAGTTGGTACCAACCTAGACTATCACTACATTACCTACAGTTGACCTGAAATATCTAAAGTTCCACCTGATTTAACAAGCTCAGAAATTGCTTTTTCCCCCTCATCGAAGGTCTCACACGTCTCATACATCAATGCCTTGGCACTAACATAAATTAACAATGCAAATGGTGTTGTCAAACAAGTAAAACCAGGTTCAGACTTTCCGCACCGAGTAAAAGCAAAGGTGACACTCAGATCAATAATAATGAAAATGCATAAGTTGGTACGGTCTACCTAAATTGTCTAGACACCTACCTACCGCCAGTTTTTAGGGATTCGAGATCAGTTTTGAAACCCTGGTCTCGCTCTGTCCTTTTCTAACGCAGCTGTTAGCTTGAAATTCAAAATAATACATTTCCAAATAGGGCATCTATTAGGAAATGTACGTTTTAAAATTTAGATTATAAAGATAAGATTTTATAATTAACTGTTTCTTTCTTGTAAATGACTCAATAAAGTGTTCATTCATTCATTCATTTCGTACGTCTGTAAAGATTAAAATAAAAATAAATAACCCAAAACTTTTCAATACAAATTGTGATTCCTTTTACCATAAAAAATTAAACAGACAAAATTAAAGGTATCGCTTCGTTTGTTTCAAAAAGTTTTTGAAATAAGTACCTATCTGTTGAAATATTTTGAAGTCTAAAAATTGTCAGTTCCCTCTTTTACCTCCGAAGTTTCAGAGCAATCCATCTGAAAAGTAGGTACCTATGTACTGGTTGTAGATGAGAAGTCTATAAGTGGAGAATACTTTTTGAAAAATGGTCATAAACAATTTTCAAAAGTGTCGGAACCGGAACATTATCAAGAAAATAGTTTTTTGAAATGTGTCTTTGTTTCATATTCTTTGAAAAGAGTAAATCTCTGAAGCAGGTTACTGGTACTGGTAGTATTTAGTATAATTGACTAAAGTACTAAATTCGCACTCGATAGATCTTGTTTTTATTCTACGTGGTTCCTCAATTTATCTCATCACTAGCCCGCCTCAGGAATAGTATGTTTGTTCCATGCATGGAGCAGAAGTTTAAAGCCGTTTTGAAATAGGTACATATTTTCGAATGCCCGCTATGGTTATTTATTACTTTCATAGCATTTCAAAATGTCTAGCCTGGCAAGTAACGGACCTATCTAGCAAAATACAATTTTCTGCTTGTAACAGTAAAGACAAACTTACCCTTATTTACCGAGCACACGCTAAAAGCTCATTTCGGAAACTCCGATTTGTTTTGCTTGTAATTTGCAGAATTTTTATTCTTCTTCGGCCATATCGTGTTTGTTCCATTTCTACGCAAAAAATACAAGGAAACATGGTACATCGGTTTATACGACAACTTTGACGGGATTAAGCGAAGTTGGAGGAGAAAGTTCTCGAAAAGAAAAACCGCGGATGGAGCGGGTGGCGAAACGAGGCATCTACTATATCTGCCTATTGACACCTACAAAATAATGATAAAAACATCATTATCTAAAATTACTGTATACCGATAAAGATAAAGGATTAGTATTTGCATTTGAAACAATTGAGCTATCTGCAGATTATAGCAAACAATCAGGTACCTAGCTCAACTGATCCATATCAAATATCAATACCAGTCGGAAGTTATCCTGTAATTATTTGCCATTCTTACCTTCTTGGAGAAGTTGACCTTTCCGGCTTGCTTTATACCTACGTAGTCTACTTGATCTAAACCTTTTAGCTACTCTAAAAGGCGCTAGCAATTTTTGCTGCTGCGTATGTATAACATAATAGTGGAAAGTAATGTAGGTATATACTGTGTAGGTACTTTAGTAGTTACTAATAGGCTTTGGGTAAACAGCAACACATTACATTTTTAAAGACTTTACAGTCACACACATACACACATAGAAGTTTTCTTACGGATCCCTAAGTTTTTTAGAAATATTATAGAGATTCTATTGGTGAAAGAATTTTTCTAATCGATCCAGTAGTTTCGGGGCCTATTTAATTCGAACAATCAAATCTTTCCTTTTAATAATTTTATTATATTACAGAAGATGCTGTGAGCCTAAGAACGAATATAGACAATCCAAACATTTTGTCTTTATTTGTGAAATTTATCAAATGTGAAATAAGAGTCGCGGGAAACAGCTTGTTTTATATAAACAAGGCATACAATTGAGATCTATGCTCTATCTTTAAAGGTAGTTAATAACATTTTATGTCGCTAACAGGTAGGATGAGCGGTACCTATTATGACTTGTAGCACTATTCCTTTGTATATTTTTCGTTTTTATTTTAAAACTCAAAAACTACGTTTTTCTAAGGGGATAAGAAATAGACATATTACAGTGCATTAAAATAGTTAAGGTGACTTATATAATATATTATAATGCGCGACAAATAAAATAAATAAAATAAAAGTTATTTAGATACATGAACCACACCATCTAATCTGCCCACTGATAATTATTAAAGGGATGCAGTATATTGACTGTACAAAGGTAGCATAATCATTAGTCATTTAATTGATGACTTGTATGAAGGATTGAATGAAATATGTATAAGCTGTCTCTTTATTAATTTATAGAATTTAATTTTTTAATTAAAAAGTTAATTAAAAAATTAAATTGGATCCCCCTGGATTTCTACGTATGGGGACGTGCAAAAGAATTAGTGCATGCAACAGAGGTGCCCACAAAAGAAATTTTAGTGGAATGAATCAACACCGCATTCGTAAAAATTCAAGAAGAAATGCGGCTTCTAACCACAACCTCAGAAATTAGAAAAAGGTGTCGTGCATGCATAAGGTGTGGAGGCGGCCAATTTGAGCAAATTTTGTAATTTAAATTAAATAAAAACAACCTGACTTCAAAAAATGCATTTTCATAATCTTGACCCTAGGCAACAAATTATCTCTTATGTCGACCCCTGATGAATTATTTCTGTCATGTAGCATATCGTTGGAAAGGGTATTAACTAAAGAACTTTTTAAAAGAAAGCTAAATTCTAAATGACTTTTACTTTTTTTACAATGAATTTAGAAGTTGTCACTTTTCATAACATTTACTCAGATTTATCACTTTGAAAGCTCAGAAGTTTTTTTGTTGATATGAATAGTAACAAGTAATAATTTATTTAGAATGAGAATACATTGCAGAATACAAGCATAATTTATTTTGTGGTATTACAACCACAAACAAAAAAGTTATGACGATTTAAGGGTAAGATTTCGGTTGGTTTTCAAAAAAACTAAAAAATAACATATCTAGACTACCGTGACACTTAGGACATAGGGTCTACCGGGGAAAACTAGCGCATGACCCCCCCAACCCCCCAAAAAATCATGTCGGTCCATGTGCCAAACACCCTGTATATAATAAATATATAATATTGCTAAGTTAAAGTTAAAGTAAAGCACATTGTTTAGCTATTTAAACCTAAGTACAACTTAATGAAAGTCGAGATAAACTTACTATTATACATCACTCCTTCAGAAAGAACATACATACATATATACCTACATCGTACATCTATAAAAATAATTGACGTAACACTAGATTACATACCTACATACAACAATAGAAACAAACAAGAACCTATTCAATTATTTATTATTAATAGAGTCAGTAGGTATTTTAAATTATATTTATGTAGGTATAGTGCTCATCACTTAACATTATAATGATAATCAAAAATGTACTTTACGAGCTTTTTTTAAAGCAAAGTCTTTTACACAACCATCTATATCAACATTTATATCCTTTTCTATGGCAAGAATAGCTAAATTTGTTAATCTTAAGGTGGACATAGTAGATCTTAAGTAATTTTTAATTAATTTAAGTTTTGAAAAAACTTCTTTCATTGCTTATGGCAGAGGTTAAAAAAAATCCTTAACATTATGACTATATTGGGTAAGAGTTCCTCTAATTTGGACTGAATAATATATTTTAATAAGCCCAGGGAGCCAGACTTAATTATTCTTTTTTGCAATCTGGGTCTGTTCCTACGAAGGCTCGTAGACGTGCGCGCTCAAGTATAAAGTCTTCTGTATTTATGTCCTGAGGAGCTTGATTTAGGTTTAGTTCTTCCGAGCCCAGCATTACTGCAGGCATTAAAAAGGCATATTTTTGCGCTAGATTTTGCAGCTGTTGAAATCGATCACCAATTTCAGCAATAACTCTGTCTACTGAAGTGAACATTGTTCGCCTCAATTCATTCTCGTACGATAACCCAGCATCGACATCTCCATCACCAAAAATATGCTTCCTCCTGATTAGTCTTGGGGGTTCGAAAGAAATTCCAAGTAGTTCGCATAAACCTGTATAATATTGGAGAGCTCCGTTTACAAATTCCTCTCGATTTTCTTGTAATAAGGTCTGTAAACCATTTATTTTCTGAGCACACTGGTGTATATTCAATCCCTCGGTTTGCAAATACTTTTGAGTATCATTAACCTCACGCAGTACCGGATACCAGAAGCCCAAGTAACTTAAAAATGAAAATGACTGCATAGCAACTAATAAACTTCCTGCATCCGTACGTGTGTTCAAACTTTCATTTGGTTCAATTAGTTTTTCTAATGCAGTCAATGTTTCTTTGTAGCTATGTCTAATGGAGTTTACAGCATCACCTCTAGCGCTCCAACTTGTGTCCTGGACTCTTTTTAAACTCTTTCCAGTGGTTGCAAGAAGAACTTCCCACCCACCGGTGCGTTGACGTAGAAAAAAAGTGAAACAGCGTTCTAACGTGCCAAAGAAAGTGACGGAATTGACTTCAACTGCAGCTGCATGTAGGCAAACCAGGTTTAGAGCAAGGAATAAACTCGGCACAGGGGTTTATATCTTTTATCCGCTGTTGCACACCTGTGTGGCATCCAGCCATCGTGGCAGCGTTATCGTAAGCTTGCCCTCTACAATTCATAACATCGAGTCCGTCTGTTTTAAGTTTGCTTACTATCATGTCACTAATACCTTCGGCAGTGTTTTACATTTTCCTAATTAATAATAATTTGGCGCTTCCTGCCGGCCCCTTTCATATGCCACCTGGGGCCGTGGCCCCCACCGCCCCCCCCCCCCCAAGCTACGCCACTGCCCTTGCTGTCCGCGCTATTTCAGCTTGACCATCAAGTGCTGCAATATAATGGACCTTATGCTAAGCTACGCTTTCGGTAATCATCACCGCGGCTCGGAACCCACCCATTTCAGGTCTCGACGGAATTACTATTCAAAAAGTTACACCTAGGCTTTAAGCGGAATAACCTACCCAGTCCGACGATAATGATCGACAGAAATTACGAAAACCGGGCAAAAGTTTTGATTAGGTTGATTTTTCAAAAGTTGTTAACTTCCAAACGGTTCCATTTTGTTACATATCACACTACAGGTAACTCAATTAATCCATATCAACACAGTCGGACGGAAGTGTCCAAACGCAGCCAGCTTTTAAATAGGTAACCGAAAAACCTCTCGGTACCCCACGCACCTAGGGTCTCCACTCCAAAGGCAGCAAATGCGCTGTCGTGACCTGCATAATTGTACATTTTGAGCCATAACACCAGCTCTCACGGCAAGTGTGTCGTAACTCATATCGTGCGCGCCATTTCAGAGCATAACATTAAACTTTGGACGAACGAAATCTTCCTACATATGGACCGATGGTTTGAACACATCTCTATGATCGGTCATTGTTCGCTTGAGCTTTATGGCAGCCACAGAGTATGCCAGCCAACGGCATCTTTTGTAGATTATTAAATTTCATTGTGGTCATTGGCGCCATCTAGTTTTAACACACAAAGTTAAAAGAACAAGAAATTGTTAAAACTGGGTTCTAATTAAAAATTCGTCAAAAATTAACAGGTCACAAAGTATCTATATACAAAAAATGATGATCCGTCCTGTGAAGGCCATAATATAACTTTTTTCTCATTAAATCCTTTGTCAAAATATTACGTAGCTTGTGTTCTATTTCTTCTCGGTTCCGGTCAGTTCACACCTCAAAGGTTCACACCTTATAAGTAAGATGGCGCTGTTGGTGAAAGTTTACTATTTGGCTCTTGTTTCCATTCTTGTTCAAGTTTCTCTTCCACTCCTCGATTTTTATCTGTGGTATAAACTTTGCCAGCTGGGCGGTTCCGATTCTTACAATTTATTTTATTAGTTCCCAATACGAAAGTATTATAACGAAAAAACATTTTAAGCTGTGATTATTTAGTCTAGTGAAAGTGTCTGAATGAAATATAAGCTAAATGTGAGTATATTACATCGTTACAGATTTGTTGTGTACCATTGCTTTTGTTGATTATGTTACTAGAAACAATTATTATTGCTACCCAATACAGCAAACAATGTCCTTGTATTCAATTCTTTATACGTACACGCCACTTTAACATAAAAAAATGCATAATTTTGCTTCCCAATTTTATGCAGCCAACTGTAAAAAAAGTTACGATGGCTTGATAGCTGGCGAGCTGAGCGATTCTCGGCAAAATGTCATCTCTCTGATATTCTTCTTGCAAATTAACGAACCCGTGGCTCTTCATTTTTGTTTGCAATGTGCATAATTCAGGCAAGTAACATGACTGTATGTTACACTCAGATCTGAGATATGTACATAAAATGCTTTGTCCATGCACTATGTTTACCAGCTTATCTAATATACATAATGTTAGTCAACTAGTTCTTCAAGTGAAATAGGCTGAATCAATTCAACTGAAATTAAATGTGTAAATCTACACTTCTGTATTGGAAAAGCTGGTTCAAAGCCAGATGCAGAAGTTTGGGATATACTTTATACCCATAGTGAAACAAATATGTGTTCAATGTTTCATTGTTTTTAGTTTACTCTTTTTCACTAGTTATCATAGAATATGTTTTGTTATTCTTATAGCAATTATAAGCATGTAGATGTTGTAGCTGCTGTATTTTTAAGAGCCTCAGCTATAACGTTGAGCGTTCATGAGTGTGTGCGGAATGTTGAAGTAGAAGTTGTAGTAGGCAGATCCTAACTAATGCTTAGCACATTGAGGCATTCACAAAAAAGAAACAACCCTATATACCTTAAAAATAATAAAAGGAGTGGATTTTTATGGAAATGAGTTACATTCGCAATGGCTATTGAAATTTTTCTGGGCTACTTAAAAAAGTTTTAGTAAACAATTTTTTGACATAAAGAAAAAGTTTATAATTGTTAAAAATCTAGTCAACTTACTAAAAACATAAACACCTTTTCCCTAATAGTGTGACGGCTTAATATAATTCTACAAATATATATATAACCAAGATTAAAAACTACCTACTTTATTTCTGAAAGCTTCTATAGAAGTTGTATACACACAAATTTTCTTCTACTTAACATTCCCACTCTGTCATGGGCGGCTTGTTTGGCAAGCAATAACAGCTAGCTTATCCTGTTATCATAATATCTATATCTATACTAATATTATAAAGAGGAAAGATTTGATTGTTTGTTTTAATTGAATAGGTACTGAAACTACTGGAAACTACTGAATGATTTGAAAAATTCTTTCACCATTAGTACCCTTAAACTTCCGTGATAAACATAGGTTATATAGTATTTTCAAAAAAATTTGGGTTCCATAAGAAAAAATCTAATTTTGTTAAATACCCGTGCGAAGACGGGGTGGAGCGCTAGTAAGAATTAAACTAAGGCAACTCATGTGAGAAAACTGTATGAAATGGGTAATAATAATTTATTATGCATCGTCTCTATGTCTGTTCTATTTTGTTAACAGCCTGTCTACTAAAAAAATAAACAAATTCATAAATTAATAAAGTATTAAAAATGTTATTCTAAAAATATGTCTAACATGTAAATAATTTAGATTTTAATGCAAAACTTAAAATAAATAAACTCTTTGACATTTTATTTTATTACCTATTAAAAATAAAGGTAACAGTTTCTTATTAGGTATGTTTCAAATGATGAAATAATTAACTGTACCAGTCATTAGGCACAGTAATCCTCCAGGAACAGTAAAAAATTTCGTAATACTGTCATGGCCAAATTCCTGCCTTTGGAGGCTCATACGTGATGTTTGCTGATCACCTGATCAGCAGGGGAAAAGGGAAAACACTGTCAAGTGTAGGTAACTCGCTAAGCCGGCTACATACTAGCTCGTGCGGTGTAACCAGACCGTTAGAGACCGAGGATATTGGCCTCGCGCGTATAAAAACAGGACGGAGCGATCCGGTCGACGTACCCGACACTTACGTGCTAGCTCATCTTGATCTACTCATAGAACTAATTAAGTACTATCATGTTATTTTGCTATAGCAATTGTTTTTATGTCAAGCCTCTAGCTGTTTCGTTCGTGTTTATGGTTATTGCGATTGCTTTTTTAGGCTTTCTTTTGTTTCGTATACTTTGTGCAATTTTGTTTTCATTGCTTTTAAATTATTTTACTACAATCCTAGTACTTATCGCATGCCATCATCGTATAGTATACTAGCTGTGCCCGCGGTTTCACCCGCGTAACTCCCGATCCCGTGGGATTTTGGGGATAAAAAGTAGCCCATATGTTATTCCAGGTCATTAACTATCAGTACACCAAGTTTCATCAAAACCCGTTTAGTAGTTTGCGTGAAAGAGTAACAAACATCCGTCCGTACTTACACTTAGTAGGATTAAATAGCCTGTGTAATGCTGTATGCAAAAAATCTGGATCCGTGTAGTATATTTCTTCCTTAAAGGAGTTCATAACTAACGTTAACCTACGCAGAATAAAAGCTGCACAAAGTAAGCCAGTTAACATATGCTTTGAGTTAACATGTATGTATCTACATTATCCCACCAAACTTTTTTATCTCGGCATAGCAACTTAAATAACATGTACTCAACATTGTAATTTAACTAGCTATGTCAAGATACCTAGAATGTTTTTAAAGAAACCGCCCATACTCTAAACCTTAAATTCACTCTATTGCATTTGCGTGTCTTCTTAATGAGATTTACATACTTCTCGATTTTTGATCCTTCATTCAATATTTCTTACAATTATACCTATCTGAAACTTAACGCTAAGCAAGCGAGTTTTATTTTCCTTGTCGTGATTTGTTTACAAAAATTCTACATCGTGTTTGGATACTGTATAGTTCTTTTGGCAAACTAAATTACGAAAACTGTCCCGTGTGAATGTTGAACGCCACTTTATGTACCTATCAACGTGACGAGCCCAACTATGACTCATGTCATGATGAAAAAGGAACTATGGTCATTAGGCGGATTTTATACTTATAGTGTAGTGAACTAGTGACTGAACGATCGATGCCGAAACAGCCTGTCAGAACCAAAATGATAAACAGGGTAGAAATGTGATATTTTTACGCTTATCGTCAATAAATCGACCTAGATTTCTCAGTAGGTATAGGTAGGTTGCAAACTACAGTCATATAAATAAATAATTGATGCTAGGCGATTTACACAGCATCATCCAGCCCCCTAATTGCATAACATGCTCTGTTTAATGGCAGAGCTTGTAATCGATACTTGTAATGGATAATACTACTAATGGATACTACTTATATACTTAGGTAACTGGTATACTTAATACATTACATAACATAGATTATTTTAAATAGAAAACACCAGGACAAATATCTGCAGGTCGTACAAACTTTTCTCCCAAGGCTAGAATGGAATCTTGGAGTAAAATATTTTATATAATACGATTACTTCGCTCATAGTTATAAATATTATGAATGCGGAAGTGTTGATTTTTTTACCTATTTCCCCCAAATCTACTGAAATTATGTGTAGAGGTTGTTCTAGGCCTTTTTACATTGCGTTTTATTTAGAGAAAAGTATATTTCTGCTAGTTAACTAACATATAAAAGAACATAACTCTTAAACTTGTGTACTAGTAGGTACTAGGTGTAGGCCCCGAAACTGCATAAACTTGTCGTCGAGACTGAGTCACTGCTACCCACGTGTTGCGACTGCCCTGACCACTTTTTACACATAACAAAAAACATAACTGTGTATCTACAGATCGATATACTTTTTGTACGGTCCGAAGTCAATTTGTAACTATTGCTTAACTATAGGTTAAAATTATGTGGTCGATATTTTGTTGAGTTTATCTAACTGATCTTTAGCGTCAAACTGTTCACGTAACTTTCCAAAATAAGGTGGTTCTATAAAAATCATAATTTTTCTCATATTTTATATACGGCTCATATTTTAAATTGACGGCTAAATTATAAAGCTTTGGAAGTAAACTAAATAAATAAATCTTTATTTCTTTGCAAATGCATCTTTAAAGGCGCTGGCACCAGCTCCTAGAGCATTGTTGAAACCTTCCTGCGCAGCCGACAAGAGCTTCGGACCTTCAGTAGTCAGCGACTTGAAAGCCTCTTCAACCTTTATCTTTTGTTCGTCTGCCAAAAAAACTAGTAGTTCACATCGAATTTCTATCACCTAGTCTCGATGACGTCCCGAATTGCCCAATCTGCAAATTATATCTTGATTTGCTCAATTAATAAATCACCAAAACCGACGTAACTAGCCCGTATAAGTAGGTATTGAAACTATTCTTTTTTTACAGTTTAATGTTCGAGCCGGTGCCCATTGCTCCAAACTTCCCTGAATATCAAGGTAACAGTATAAGTACATTTTAAATACACATTTATTTATACATTTCACTTTATTTGCGCTACTTTAGGCGTCTATCTAAAATGCAATAATCTTATGGAACCCCCATAATTCTGTTATAGGTAGTAGATATTTGAAGTGTACCTAGTGCACCTATAGTGATAGCATACTTACAGCAATCATGAGGATATGTTATTTATTTCTCCTTATTAGAATTACTACAATTTTTCCTGGGAAGTGAGTGGCTGCCACTTACTTAAGAACCTTGAGAATGCATCTGCAATACAGATATAGATGCAATAAAAATAAATGAAATCTTTTTGTGAAACCAAAAAAGTATATAATATAACTTTTGTGAGGTGACATGTACACACGTCTTACTAAAATTATAACGAAAAGCTGAACAAATATTTTGCCCTACGTAAGCGAACGCGTGAGCAGATGCTCTTGTAAAATCCTCTTTCATTTCAATGCAGGTTCTAGCCTTATAAAAAATGCATAGACGTGTTTAACGTAGATATGCTCTGAATCCGAGATACACAAATATTTTGGACTTAATTGTTTTTAACATCCTTTTTCAATAAAATAAACTTACTTATCATTAGATAGTTATGATCTGAAATATTCATTTATTTTCCTATAAATATTTGTGCAAGCAATCAAAAACCCAACGTCACAACTAAACTGGGACTCAAGTTAGGATTTTGCGATGGATTAGCATTTTATTTTTTGAGATACGATAGGAGGTATCGAAATTTAGTTAGGTACTTAATATGAAAATTATGGCATTACACAAGCCTACATATATCATACTACAGCCACTGTTATACCACAAATGACGTAGTCCAGTTAGAACTTATATACATTACAAATTCTCCAAAACTTGTCAAGTCGGACAAAAATGGCACACTTGAAAACAAGAGTACAATTTGATACGCTGACTTTGTTGGCATAAGAAAAAGCTCTCAAGAAGGCCGCTTCGAAGACAAGCGTCGACAGCCAAAGTTTACCTAATTCGCTAAAATGGCGATAGCAAACAAATCAAGTTACAGATTAGATTTGGTTTTAGGCACGTTAAAAAAATGTAAAACAAAACACTACGGCATTATTTTTCTAGTGCCTCTGTACTATACGATCTAACACCCTAGGTACTCGATTATTTTAATTATCTGCGAAACAGATGAATAATCCCAGTAGCAGCAATTTGTAGTAGGTGCTGCAACCCTTAAGTGGAAACAAAAAATAAATGTGTAGATTATTTAGTTAACTTATAAGAAAAAATGGAAATGCTTGTTTTGAAATATATTTTTATTATTGTCCTAAAACTAACTATCTTTTTGTTTCGCTCGACTATTAAAATATGTCTTAAAATTATTATTTCACTAGTATAAAATAGAATTTTCTGGCGCACTGGAGCACCGACGATTGAGTCTAATTATATATACATACGTGTTTAACTGCATATGTTATAAATAACTATGCTATGCTGGATCCATAGAATCTCATGTCCTGGCCTGGAAACCTTAAATGTAAAACCTAAACCACTTGTATTTCTGACAAAGGAGTGCAGAAAAATGTTCTCCAAATACAATTAAGACTGAGTGTTTGATATATATTTTGTAATCCCCGAAACAGGCAGTTTTAGTTAAATCAATTGGATTTGTTTGATGTATATGCTTAATCTGTATATGAGTATAGTAACACATAGAATGCACGAACTTTAGATTAGTCTGACTTTCTTACGAGTAAACCACAGAAACTGATTCAAAGTAAAATCGACAAGATTTCAGTTATTATTATTAGTCATTGGTCGTAAATTACGTCAACGCCTAGTCTTAACTAGAGATGTATTGAGTCATCATTCATTCAGGTAGAACTTACCATATAACCGGTTTATTAAAACTGGGTGGTATTATTACTTAGCAGGTACTGTCATGCACATATTGCATATGTCGTGAATCTACGAATTTTTTCTGGCCAGCATTCATCTCCTCTATTCAAAGCTTATAAAGTTTTTGCCGTATTTATAAATTATTGTTTATCTTTTGTTATATTTTGTATATTCAAGCTATTGAATGTTAAACATAGAAATATATAAGAAAAAAATAATGACAAATATAGAGAGGTTTGTAGGTAAGCACACTTTTTGAGAAATGGTCAAAAAAAATATTTTCAAACATGGCTATTTCATTGCGTCAGTTATCAAATCAAAGGTATAAATTAGGACGTTTCGAAACTGTTTTAGAAAAAAGTCTAACTACCTTTTTAAATACATGGAAAAGAAAGAAAGTCTAAAAAAAATCTGTAGGTTCTTACCTACTCCCTAAAGAAACTGTTACTCAAAACTTGTCTGATCTCTTTTAATGTTTATTTAATAGTGGAAACTTTGCTGGTTTTAGTGTTATTTATATAGTTTCTAATTAAGTTTACAATAACTGTTTGTTTTCCAAATACAATAAAAAGAAATAAAAATATTGTTCCACTAAAGTTCAAAACCCTCGACGCACGAGTACACTCGCACGTGACGAAATTGTTTATAAGTACTAGGAAAGAGCTCAACTCTACAAGGAGTGAAAATTTGTAGAAAAATCCACAAGAAGGAAGTGATCCGTGAGTTATCTATCGAGGCCTCTTTCATCTTGAGTTTCAGTGTATCTAATTATAATCTCTCGAAATCCAACCAAATACATACGACACAGTGTTGAATAACCCTCGTAGGGTAAAAATATAGGGGTTGGTCACAGAATGACTATACAGTACGCTTGATCTAGAACTATTAAAATGTAGTAAAAAGAGTTCTGTGCGCAATTTCCTTGCATCAATCTGACTGACACATAACATGACACAAATACCTAGTATGTAGGTAGCTAATGAAGAAGCGTGTGGTATGGCCTTCATGCTTAGTGGGCGGCCGGCCGCGGATCACTCCGCAGCGCAGACTTTCACCTACGCTACGAGCATTGTTTCTTCAAACAAACCTTTATTATAATCACAATTAGAACGGTCTTGCGCTCATAATAGTTTACGTCACGCATTCAAAACCGTGAATAATAATATCTTGATGCATTGTGGATGTGGCTAGTGGCTCACTATCGTACATTTCACGATCATATCACTCCACATCATTCTGTGCATGGTTGGTGGGATTACACGTTTTTGTTGTGTTAATAACTAGCTGTCAATTTATTACCTTCGGTTGTTGAGTTACCCTTACAGATGGTGCATGTCTTAAGTCATAAGGACCATTATCATAAGCTAGCTGCTCAGCAGGTAGTTCATAATTGAATTACTCTATCACATAGGCAAGATAGGTCTACCTTTATATATTATAAGAAGAACAAAACCGGATACGTTTTAATTTTAACTGTCCGTGAAATTCTCCTTAACTAGGGAAAATAAATTCAGTTTTTTTTTTACCGCCATTTAAAACATGAGTATGCTTCTAATCCTATGTAACTTTTGTTTTGAAAGAATCATATAACACGGAACGCAACATAAGCTCAAACATAAGCCTACCCCTGACTGATCGCCATTGCATTCTATTTAGAGCTTGGAATGTGATGTACAGGTTAAGGGAGTACGTGTAGTGTAAGCTGCACGGTTGAGTTTAGTGGCACGTAGGGGGCGTTGCACTGTTAGTGTTGCCGAGCTGATGGCGTGACGCGCGTGTCTGGTGCAGAGAGGAGACGGCAGAGGGGCGCTGGGGCTCTATGTGGCAGCTCCCGCATTACCATGAAGGTGGACGCGGATGCCAAAGAAGCGCCGACCACGCATGCCGCATCGGCCGCCGCGCCTGGGAGCCCCGACGCTAGTAATACAGAGTCGCCTCTTTCATCCCTAGACGGTTTGTTGGTTAACACTAACATCACCCAGCACTTGTAAATAAATCGCATGCATTTTAATTTGCACCCCTTAAATGCTGGCTGAATGGCTTTAGGCAATATATTAATTATCACCACATCAATATATTAATTTACAAGAGGATATTTATTAGTATGTACCTATTTATACCCTTATGTACTTATCATACACTTCCATAAATATGGCTTCTCTTATTCGATTTATTATTTTATTGTGTGTTAGTAGTGCTTAGTTATATATGATTTCAATTGTTTTAATGAAACTATGTGGTTAAGGAAGTGAGAATTAATCAAAGGTATAATTTTTTTGCTGTTTGATATCATAGATTGAATTAATTCTACATAGAAAATCAATTCGTTTTGTAGAAATTATCAGAGCAGAGCATGAATTCGAGCCGCGTTGTCGACTTATTGATTTATTGTAAACCTGCCTATCTGTTACCGTAAAAATCTGCAATAAACTGAAGGAATATCCGTACGACCATTTTCTCTGTACTTTCCACTTTAAGTGGCTCTACTTTCGTAATAGCATATACGAGTACGATAGCTACATTCGCCGCTTTGTGAAAACTGAATAGCCAAGCGGTGTATGTTTCGAGATCGAATGAAGTGCCCTCGACGGCTCTTTCAATCGCAGAAAACAAACTGAATTTTCTAGCTCAACGTTTATAGCTTTGCTATCAAAAGTTATTTTAAAACAGTGGGTCGTGGTTATATAATCCAGTAGATAGATTATTGTATCTAACATTGAATTTAACTTTGGAAGTTATTCTTTTAGTTCGGAGTGTAGTTTGATTTTATTTTGTTATTCTCCAGAAATTCGTGAGAGTGAAGTGATCCCGACGCCCGATCGGGCGCTGCTCGCCAAGCTGGAGGAAGAAAACAGAAGAATCCAGTCGGATGCGAAGAGCGCATCCCTCACCTATATACACAGCAGGAAAGGATCGGATACGTCACAGATATCTTTGTTATCTGGTAAGCTTATACCGTGTACAGATATAGAACGTAGATTTCTTCGAGACTAAATAAATTAGCCTCTCAGAAAAAGTAGCCTCGCTGTGTTTGCCTTGTATTGTTTTATTTTGCTATAGTACTACTACTAACTTTTTTTGTATTTCTTTTGTAGGTTTTGTCTAATAAACTATTTCTTTCTTTCTATTTATTCTTTAAATCTATACTAATTATAAAGATCTGATTGTTTGTTTGGAAAGGCTTCGAAACTACTGGACCGATTTGAAAAACTATTTCACCATTAGAATGCTAAATTTACCCTGATATACATAGGCTATAGAAAATAAAAATAAAAATTAGGCATACGCAAGAAAAATTAAATTTTTCGCTTGTACACTATAAAAATAATCCTCCGATTCTCATACTATAATATACCAGACTAAAAAGTTTGCATATTATGAAAGCCTGTTAAGGCATCAAGGCTCGTTAATTTTACATTCAATATTTATAATACGTTACGTACCTATACCTTGTTACCTGTCTCTTATTTTAAAACTTAAAAAAGATGGCCAGAGGTATGAAACGCTTCGATAAACAAACGTCGACTGCGACGTGAAATTTCTTCAGCAACTTATAACGGTTTAGAGATTTACGCGAAATCGTAAGCCACTTCGAGAAAGGCGTCATCAGAATTCCAAAATTTACCGACAAATCTCGTTGGACCTTCGAGAAGTGTGTCCGCTTTGAAATTTTAATTATATAACAGTAGTTCTACCAAATCGGTATTACACAAATCCCCCTTCGTCCATCCACCTCACTGTTTATAAACTGACGTCGTGCAAGTAACATGCTACATTCTGCCAGATACGGCCTTATCTCTTATCAGTCAGCTACGAAACGTGATAGTCTAGAAACGTCGTTTTTAGTTTCAGCTAATATGAGTGTTTTTATTTCAAAATGAACGAGATAAACGATCTATTCAGCACGAATAGTATAATTGAGTTTTACAAAAAAGTTGTTTCGGAGAATGTTACTTTGTGTACGTATCAATTACAATTTTCTATCGTAGTACCTTTACGCAGTGACGCATTTACAAAAGGCCATAAAACTTAGTTGGTTTGTTAATCGTCGCTTTTACTTATTCGCAATTTATTGATTTTTTATAGTTTATGCTTGACAAATGCAGTAGTTCAATCATTTAATAATTGTAACACATTCATACGATTTGGTTGTTAAAATATCTACTTTGTAAGCGTTTATTTTAAAATTTTGCATCAAAACAAAAATATACCCTAAGATAAGGTTACCGCTTGGTGTTGGTCTCGGCTGTCATCGGTTAGGCTATCAGACATATTAAACTTATCAGGGAAAGGGAATTTTCAACTGTAAATTTAATAAGTTGACTACTATCATAAATATTTTTCATGGGTCTGTACAGTGTACACACCGTTGTAAGATAAGAACCATCCTCCTAGAGATACCGGCACACCTAATCTTTAGTTGAGAAAGCCTTTTCTGATTAGGTTAGACTCTGGAACTCCCTTCCCTATGATGTTAGGATACTCGAATCAAAATGCTTCTTTAAAAGCCGACACGTGAACATTTCATAAAGACCCTGTACCTGAGTTTATAGATTGAAATAGTAAAAAGAAAAAAATACTTATTGTCATAATAACTAGTGTGACAGATATTAATGAGTGCATAGGCTCCCGAACTAGTTTAAAACCTTCTAGAGCCAGTTGCTTCTCCAACTAATTTAAACACATATTTACATAAAAGTTAGGTAACCATCAAACCACCAAAAATCAAAATTATGTGTTATTTCAGCGACAAGCTCAAGCCATGAGACTGAAGCTAGGGCCAGCGGCAGCAGCAATGGCGAAGAGGACCTTTGGAGCCTCTGGGGCCGGCTGGTCACTAATTGGGAGACTGAATGGAAGCGCCACAATCAGACCGTTAGGGACTTGGTGCGTAAAGGCGTGCCACACCACTTTAGAGGAATCGTATGGCAGCTATTGGCTGGCGTGGATATGACGCAGGAAAAGAAACTTTACGCCACTTATATTAAGGTACAGATGTCAATACCTTTTTTTTTTCAATAATTTAAACCCTTATTCAATAATAATTTATTTAATTTTTCGTTATTTATTATTCAACCAAACATATCGATACTTTCATCTGTTTGCTAATTTTTTGCAAAGCACACAGGCATTTCCACTTTTCTCTATCACTCACTATCCTTATCAAAAGACATCTGACATTTCAAACTCCATTCTGTTTCCCAGGCAAAATCAGCTTGCGAGAAAGTGATCCGTCGCGACATAGCGCGAACATACCCCGAACATGACTTTTTTAAGGAAAAGGACGGGCTGGGCCAAGAGTCCTTATTCAACGTGATGAAGGCATATTCACTCCATGACCGCGAAGTCGGCTACTGCCAGGGGTCAGGATTCATTGTAGGCCTTCTTCTGATGCAGGTAAGGACGCTTTTTGAAAACCAAAACCAGTTATTTCTTTATTAGTAGTCCAGATATCTATTTATCGCCAGTACGCATCGGTTTTGTCATAAGGACACGAAAAACGTGTTAAGTATTCGTTTTTACAGATGCCCGAAGAGGAGGCTTTTGCGGTGCTCGTGAAAATAATGCAGCAGCACCGCATGAGAGATATGTTTAAGCCAAGCATGGCAGAGCTGGGTCTCTGCATGTTTCAGCTGGAGAATCTAGTTCAGGAGGTGTTGCCAGACTTACACGTGCATTTCCAATCGCAGGTTTGTTGATGTCCATGTTGTATACCCTATCTGTGTTGTTTAACCCCCTTATTCATAGTCTACTAGTCTCTGGCCTCTTCTACCCACATAAATCAGAGTGAGAAATAACAATACTTAGCAATATTTGAAGTTAGCAGACCATTATTAAAAAGGGGTCAATATAGCAGTCGTCTAGTACCCTTAACATAAAAGAAAAATTAACCCCTTCCCTCTTGAGTGGAGGTTAATATTTTTATCCCTCTCCCCCTTTCTGGTGCCCACCTGTAGTATTTGCTAAGAACCCTTGAGTTTTCACATACCACTTCAGAAGTATGGTTTAAATATTTTATTGCAAACAGAATGTCAACAATATATATTTCGACTTTGCTAGGGTCTAGACGATACCGTGTGGAATTTCTAGCTTGATTATCTTTTCAGAGCTTCAGCACATCCCTTTACGCTAGCAGCTGGTTCCTGACTTTGTTCACGACCACCCTATCCCTGCCGCTAGCATGCCGCATCATGGACGTGTTTCTGTCTGAGGGAATAGAAATCGTGTTCAAAGTTGCCATTGCAATGCTGACGCTTGGCAAGAACGACCTGCTTTCCTTGGATATGGAGAATAGCCTGAAGGTAATAAAATAAATTATTATGAATTTTTTTCTGAATGGCGTGGTCCCTAGTAGTAACAATCGGGATTTTTTTCCCGGTTGTTCCTAGTAGGAACGCAGGGGTAGGTACAATCGGGAATAGGCGTTGATTACAGGTCGCTATGGTGCTCATTAGGGGAGGTCTATGGCCAGCTGTGGACTAATAAAGGCAGATAATCCTCATTTAATAATATTGTATTATGTATATCAGTCATCTAGTACCAAAACACAAGCTCAGCTTATCTTGGAGCTAGATGACGCTGTCTGGACTCTGGATGTTCCGGCATTATTTATTTATTTCTTTTATAACCTCTCATCTGCTGAACAGGGCACCACGAAACGGGGGTTTTGCCATATTTTATACGTTTGGCAAGAAGTTTAGTGATCACAGTAGTTATTAAAAAATGCAAGAATGCCTAACCATCCTCTGGTGAACTCTTTTTCAACATCCACGAGTCTTTCACTTCTTCCACTAGTGGACAAAAATTTAAGTGAATAGAAAATCTATAATACGCGTTTGAATATTCGGACGTAATATCAGATCCGTTTGAGTATTTGATGGTAAGATATTATTTATTTTGACGACCTCTCTGGCGCCGTGGTTGAAGGTCCGCCAGCGATGCAGGAGATTGCGGGTTTGATACCCGCTCATAACAAATATTTGTTTGACATGCAGATACTTGTTCAGGGTGTTCTAGTCGCATTTTTTCTTATATAATAAAAAATATCTTACAGAGCGTCCCACAGCTATGCCACATGGAGGGAAAGTATCATATTATCTACAATATTTAAGGTACTTTCCCTCCATGTGGGATAGCGATGGGACGCCCTGTATAGAATTAAGTATACAGTCATCTGGTACCCATAACCACAAGCTCTATTTAGCTTGGGGCTAGATGCTGTGTGTATTGTCCGGCATTATTTATTGGCTCTTTGTTAAAAGTAAACGTTTTCACAGTACATCCAGAAAGAGCTGCCGTCTAAAGTAGACGCCGATCCTGATGGCTTCATGAATCTCTCTTATTCCATCAAAGTGAACCCTAAGAAGATGAAAAAGCTCGAAAAGGAGTATACTGTCATCAAAACCAAGGAGCAAGGAGACATTGCTGTTTTGAGGGTAAGTACCACCTAATTTTGCCTAAATATATATAACTATGGATCCGCCCCGGCTTCGCACAGGTATTTAACAAAAAAATTAATTTTCATGCGGGACCTGCGGCCAAAACATAGCCTATAGAACATTTTCAAAAAAGTTAGTTTTTTGAAAATGTTCTATATGGCTATCTATAAAACATAGCCTCTAGAACATTTTCAAAAAAGTTAGTTTTTTGAAAATGTTCTATAGGCTATGTTCATCACGGAAAATTTAGGATTCTAATGGTGTAAGAATTTTTCAAATCGGTTCAGTAGTTTCGGAGCCTATTCAATACCTTCCGATATTGTCAGAGATTTGAATACCTGACAGAGATTTTTTTATTTGGCTTGTAACGCGGCTATTTATTTATCAATGTGCCTGTCTATAGCATGGTAACTCGCAGACCTTATTTGTTTCTGTTTGTTTACAATGGTGACTTTGGTGGTTGCTAACTATAGTAGAACGCAGATTAATCGAATCGCCAATAATCCGAATCGGTTCTTAGCTTAATAGTTTTTTTTACTAAGTATTTCTTTGTTGTAACAAGTTGGAACTCGCTGGAGTCTAGATATATGTCAAATATTAGCTTCGACGTCGAGGCAACCAACTCTGATCGAGGTGTTCAAGTGAGCGTTATTGTAGAACTGTGTTTGTTAAACTTAAAGAAGGGTATTCTATGTGTGACAGTTCGTATTTCTTTATTACCTTTATAAGTCTATGTCCGATTATCCGAATCGACCGGTCCTAATTAATCCGAATAATCGGCTTATAATGATGACTCCATCTCGGTAAGTCAATTTATGACATTCACTGAGACTGTTTTCGCTTATTGGCTGCGTTCCCATTCCATTGACCTGTTCTACAGGTTTTTTTTAAACCTATAACAAGCACCTGTCTCTCACAACACAGGTAGATTAGCAATACGTACCAACCTTTTATATTTATTCTCCCTTATAAATAATAATAAACTTTGTGAGAAAAAAATAACTTTAATTTATATATTTATTTCATATATTCCGAAAACGTGCAGATAATTAATTACCCGATGAGCGCCGAAAGCAGAGCGAGTTTCTCTGAATATCAGAAACTGACTTGGTCTATAAATAACATACAAAAGGTCACATAAATAACATGCAACCATTATATTCCAGTGTCTCCGCCACGAGAACCGTCTCCTCAAACAAAGGGTTGAACTCCTGGAAGTCGAGAGCTCAGCACTCGCTGAGAGACTAGTGAGGGGTCAAGTGGACCGCGCGGAGGGGGAAGAGGAAACATTCGCCCTGGCTAGGGAGGTGCAATGCTTACGGCGAGCGAACCTCGACGCGCAACAACGCCTGGCCGTCGCGCAGGACGAGATACGCTCGCTAGAGATGACCATAGCTGAGGTAAGAATGCGCAGAAATTATTCGCTAGAGATGACCATAGCTGAAGTAAGATTGCATCGAGGTGATGATGACACACTTGCACTATCAATAGAGGTACAGGGGTTACGGCGAGCAAAACTCGACGTGTAACAACAACTGGTCCTCGCGTTGACGAGGTACGCTCGCTACGCTAGAGATGACCATAGATGAGGTAAGCCATTGTATAGGGGATGAAATATTCACCTTAACAAAAGCGTTAAAGGGACTACGAAAAGCAAACCTATGTTGAGAGAAGTACCCTTGTTACGCTTTTCAAAACTGTGACGTCACCAGATTTAGATGATATTGATAGGAGATGATAAATTGATAGATTGATTAAAATGATAACTCGATTTGTTGATAGGAATACACGAGACGGCGGTCAAAAAGTACTGATTTGTTTTTGCTTAACTAGGTAAAAATGCACTGCTTGCTAAAGTGCAAATATGCTGTTTGTACGTAAATCGTATAGTATAAAGAACTTGAACTTCTATCCTATAGAAGACATATAAGTCCTCAAGAAACCACCCTCTTTCCACCAGAACAACTCCCGGCAATCATCACTGGAAGGCATAGAGGGCACATCGGCCAGCACCAGCCCGAAAGGCGATGAGCTGGCGCGCTGCCTCCAGCGCGAGCTAGTGCGGGCGAGACTGCACGCGGCGGAGCGCGAGGCGGCCGAGCGGGACCTCACCGCGAGGATAGCTGAGCTGGAGAACGAGAACAAGAGCCTGCGACGCCAGAGAGTTGACAACAACGTCGCGCATCTACAGGTAACTATTGTATAGATAACTATTGTGATGCACCTCTGGCGCGCATCTACAGGTAACTATTGTGGCACACCTCTGGCGCGCATCTACAGGTAACTATTGTATAGATAACTATTGTGATACACCTCTGGCGCGCATCTACAGGTAACTATTGTGATGCACCTCTGGCGCGCATCTACAGGTAACTATTGTGGCACACCTCTGGCGCGCATCTGCAGGTAACTATTGTATAGATAACTATTGTGATGCACCTCTGGCGCGCATCTACAGGTAACTATTGTGATGCACCTCTGGCGCGCATCTACAGGTAACTATTGTGGCACACCTCTGGCGCGCATCTACAGGTAACTATTGTATAGATAACTATTGTGATACACCTCTGGCGCGCATCTACAGGTAACTATTGTGATGCACCTCTGGCGCGCATCTACAGGTAACTATTGTGGCACACCTCTGGCGCGCATCTATAGGTAACTATTGTGATACCTGTAGATGTACCAACACACCTCTGCGACGCAGGAGGTTCGATTCCCGCCTCGGGACAAATGTTTGTATGATCTGCAGATGTGTCTGAACACATACACAGGTGTTCTGGTCGTTTTCTATGTATAATAAAAAAATATCTATGTATTTAAAACTAGCGGTTTGCCCCGGCTTCGTATGGGCACAGATAACATGGGTATGATACTATAGGTATTTAACAATAAAAATATTTTTCATGCAGATCCCTAACTTTTCTGGAAAAAAAAATCAAATCGGTTCGGTTGTTTCGGAACCTATTCAAACAAACAAAGAATCCAATCTTTCCTCTTTATATTATTAGTATAGATAATGATTACATAGTATAGATATTGTATTATGTAAATCAGTCATCTAGTACCTAAAACACAAGCTCTGCTTAGCTTTTGGCTAGATGATGCTGTGTGGATTATCCATCACGCACACAAAAGTGTGTGCACATGTTAAATTAAAAGATAATGTAGGTAAGAAGAAAAAGATTACACATTACTAATTAGTTAAACTACTTTGGACCGATTGCGATTACTTGATACGATTAACAATTTTACAGTATGCTCTAGTTAAGTTCCGAAGTAAGCAGAGCTTTCGTATGAATGGGTGGAACTAGACATGTACTAGATTACGAATCCATTGCCTCATTCATAATTTCACATTTCTCTCGCAAAGACTAATTTGTATTGTTTTCCATAGGATGAACTGATAGCCGTGAAATTGCGGGAGGCAGAAGCGAACCTCTCGCTTAAGGAACTGAGGCAACGTGTTGCTGAACTTTCCGAAAGCTTACAACGACATATGCAAGTGAGTATATTGTATTCCGCGCCATTCAATGGACAGCTTGATTCATATTTATTTTATTTATTTATTGTATTCATGTCCTTTACGAGATGTTAGATTTTAATAGGTAGAAATTACATGAACCCTGTAAGGGCGTGGAATCATTCTGAGTTCTTCTTCAATTTGATACATTTATTCCCTCATATTATTAATACTTAAATGTTCAAGTTAGGATCGGTATAATACACACAATTTGTAAGCTTATCATAGTTAATACGTCAAAAAATATATTTATAGATAATAAACCACGTAAACCACCATTATATATATATATATATATATATATGATAGATAATAAACCATAATATCAATAAACTTGTCAGGAGCACAGCCAAGACGCGCAGCCCGTGCCAGTCCCGTCTACAGTTGTCTCTGACATCATGGCCACGCCTAAGAAACTGTTGCGCGCCTGGGAGGGTCGCTCCATAGACGTTCAGAAGATGGAGGAAACACTCATGGCAACTAAAATCAAGGAGGTCGAGGCGCTAACAGAACTTAAGGAATGTCAACTCAAGGTGAGACTGATTGTTGGTCTGGTTGTTTTCTATGTATAATAAAAAATATCTATGTAATCTTTTGTATTATCATAGTCATCTAGTACCCATAACACAAATCTTGGGGCTAGATGATGCTGTGTGTGTGGATTGTCCAACATTTTTTATTTATTATTGTATCACGTCAGTAAATTTCTCAACTCCATCCCATCATGGCTACGGTGAAAACTGCTACGTGATTGGGAACGCCTCCGTGGATAGGCAGAGGATGAAAGAGATCACTAAAATAATCTATATTTTCGTTTCTATGGCCCATTCTATGAATTTACACAAAAGGAAGATGCTGCCGTCCTCTGATAAATCCTCTTACGGACAGAATGGGGGTTAGATTCTTGAATCGCGGCCGTCACGGCCGATAATAATGTTATAGTATAATTAATTTATAGTTAGACATCAATATAAATTTTTAAGGTCATATTTTCTCATAATGAACTAAATATCAGCCTGATTCATCAAACTTCGTATTATAATATAGTGTGATGTAATAACACCAGGTGATGGAGCTAGAAACGCAAGTGCAAGTGTCGACCAATCAGCTGCGCCGACAGGACGCTGAGACGAGGGAGCTCCGCGAAACTCTGGAGGAAACTCTTCAACGCGAGAGGGCGTTGCAGGCGCGCCAGCGAGAGTTTCAGCACAAATACACAGATCTGGAGAGCAAGGTGGGTGTTCGATACGATCCAATCGATCATCATCAGCCCACATTAGTCTACTGCTGGACATAGGCCTCCCCTAATGACCGCCATAGCGCCCTGTCTTCAGCTTGTCGCGTCCAGCATCTGCCAGCTTTCGCAGATCATCCCACCTTGCCGGAGGGCGTCCTACACTACGTTGACCGAGTCGCGGTCTCCAATTAAGAACACGTTTACCGCAGCGGTTGTCGGTTTTTCGCGAAATATGGCCAGCACACTGCCACTTTAGTTTGCTGATGCTCTGAGCTATGTCGATCACGTAGGTATAATATTAGTATCATCAACAGTTTGACCTAAGTAGGTTACTGTGCTGTGGGTCAGTGCATCAGCAGCAGCCATACAAACAGACCTCATTAACATCATCATCATTAGTCGCAGTTTTATACAATATAGCTTTTGTACCGTAAAATCGACTTTTATATTGACGACCACTGCGGCGCGGTGGGCGAAGGTCCGCCTGAGACGCAGGAGGTTCGATTCCCGCCTCGGGATAAATATTTGTACGATCTGCAGATATTTGTTCAGGGGTTCTGGTCGTTTTCTATGTATAATAAAATGTCTATCTATTTAATAATTGTATTATGTATATCAGTCATCTAGTACCCATAACACAAGCTCTGCTTAGCTTGGGGCTAGATGATGCTGTGTGGATTGTCCAGCATTATTATATATTATATTTATTTTTTATTTTATATGTATAATCAGCATCCAGGGAAGAGCTAGCCGCGATTACTAGAGAGGGACCTCTTAACTGAAGGCAGTTTTCTGTCTTTTATCATCAGTTAGTCGTCCGGCGACGAATGAATTCCCCATGCAAACGTAATACCAAAATGATTTGTAGTAAGAGCATATTTACACCATGATCTGCTATTATTATAACAGATGAGTTTACCGAATTGAATATCAAATGAGCACCTATCAAAATAGTATTTGAAATATTTCTTTTGGATATATTTGAAAAGACAAAAATGGACTGTCCCTTCTTAATTTTCTGAACTTGCAATACATCTGGAATTTGATCTTGTTTTTGTATATCACTGCACACCCATTGTTAAGCCTTCTTAACAATGGGTGTGCAGTGTCCTTACACTACACACCAATTACACAGCCGTTCTCATTTCAGGCCAAATATGAATCTATGCAGGCCAATATCAGAAACATGGAGGTCGCGCAACGGATAGCCGAATTAGAAACCGAAGTGTCTGAATACAAGCTCAAGGTAATGTACTCTTTATATCTACGACCTCTGTGGCGCGGTGGGCGAAGGTCCGCCTGCGACGCAGGCGGTTGCGGGTTCGATTCCCGCCTTGGGACAAATATTTGTACGATCTGATATTTGTTCAGGGTGTCTTTTTCTATGTATAATAAAAAATATCTATATTGTATTATGTGTATCAGTCATCACCCATAACACAAGCTCTGCTTAGCTTGGGGCTAGAGGATGCTGTGTGGATTGTACGGCATTATTTATTTCTTAAAATAGCGAAACTCTTCTCGAAGATCTTGGATATGCTAATTCTATTTCTAAGTGGGGAACTGAGATATAATAAATAATAGATCATTTATTTCAGGCAACATAAGAACCGTTATGGATGGTAAAAAACGTATTCTAGGGCCCAGATTAACAAATACCTTACAGATTAACATGTAAAAGTACCTCAACACAAATATAAAAGTATATAAAGATGCACTGACATCTTGCAAACTAAACAGACTAACCTAACAGGCCCATGCGTCCTTGAAATATCAGAGGACTTTTGGAGTCTCTCAAGGACTTTTGATTGACAGCTTCGAGTATTAGCTTTACGGATAGGGTTGATATATTATGCTAGTATAATAACAAAGACATAATGCTGGACAAATCATACTAAGTAAGTATGCTTGTATGAAGGTACTAACTACCCAATTAGCTACGCTATCTATTTTATCGCATTACGTTTGTTTTACGTTTGTATCGTAATATATATATTTTTTTAAATTTAGGCAGAGATTTGAAAATAGAGTTATGTTGAGCAAAAAGAGCAACTAAGTAGCAATAAAATTGAATAGGTGGCGGCGCTAATTTGTGTCGGGGGACGGCCTTAAGTATATCGGTTATCTAGTACCTATAACACTACTTTTGCTTAGCTAGGGGCTAGACGATGGTGTGACAATTAACCAGCATCATCTATTACTATTGTGTTTCAGAATGAAGTTATGGTTACGGAAGGCGAACTGCGGAACAACAATGACGATACGGAAAGAGTTCGGGAGCTTCAAGAACAAGTGGCGGAACTGAAGGCAGAGGTAAAACAAAATAAACTTTCTAGGGATACAAATAGCACATTGGGATAGGAATATCATTGCCCTTTATGTGGAAATTAAAACATATTAGTGTCATAGATAACACGAACTAGACTAATTTGACAAAAACAAATATTGCTGTCCCATTTTGTAACAAAAAGTAATAATAATAATAAACTTTATTTAATTTCAGGTTTTAAGTACAATAAGTAATTGTATACTAAAGTATACTTATTTATTTGAGTTATCTAGTACCCATAACACAAGCTTGGTTTGGGGCTAGGGCTAGATGATGCTGTGTGAATTGTCCAGCATTAAATAATAATAATAAAATGTTTATTTATTTTGACAACTGTCTATTATGTTGGTTAGGGAGAATGGTATTCAATATTTAGTATGTTAAAAAAGACAGCAACATTTTTATTGATGTCAAATTAGTTTAAGTTTTGATACAACTACATTGGCACCAATATGTTATATTCGTTATATCTTTAACATGTACTTTCCTGATACTCTAAATGAAAATATGATTAGTAAAACACAATATTTAAATTGATGATTGATCCATTCTAGGCGCATTAATCTCGCTTCTAACCAGTCATGAAGCTTACAGGAATTTCAACTCTAAAACTAACGAAATAACGTTCTCATTTCATGTGTCGTGAGCACAGTATGAGTTGCTTTGGCATATTTTTATATATATACGCTTTACGATCACGTGTACATAATTATCTGCAAAAAGTGTGCCACTATAACAAAATTTTCCTCCTAATCGTATTGTCCTGAACTAGGTAGGTATTCATAGACAAAGCACAGCCTAAACAGCCGATAGATGTGCCATTTAAGCTGTGCAAGAGCTACTTGAAATGACAGTTTGTTAATTTATATGTTCAAGTTGTAATTTTTGTTTTACTGTATTCCAGTCTTCGATTGTAAAATCAGTGGTTGAATACAATAAGATTGAGACGTAAACTGTTGGTTCTCTGCGAACCATTCCACAATCGTGGTCTAGTTATGTAGCCATGTAAAAAAGGACAGAATAAAAACTAAAAACAAACTAATATCGATTGCCATAACAAACAAACTCAAAGATTGCCATAACCTTGCTGTATTTACTGCATACATTTTATAGTTACCTTCGCTGAATAACTCCTGAAATCGTTTTTGTTTTATTATTTATTTATTCCTTTGGGGTTCTAACAATTCTACTATTCCATTCAAACATCATAAAATGTATGCATTGACAGCAATCCCGAGTAAACGTTCTCGAAAAACAGAGGCAAGTGGTTATCGTCTGTCGAAATCCTACGGTGAACGCTGTCGCCTCTATCTCGGCTCCATTCAATGTAATGAATTCTAATCTTAATCTACTAACATGTGCCCAAAATCAAGCTTTTCTTATTGTTTGGCAATGCACAGTACCCAACGCCAATCACTACGCCGGACACAGAGCCTTGGAAATGGCTCGAGTAAGTTTATTTTTATCAAATATCTGCTCGAACTTTGGTTCGTTAATTATGCTTTCTATCGAGTATATTTTTGCGCATGTTTGTATTGAGCTACTTTTTACGTTTTAGCTTTTATCCGTGCGCCAAACCCTTGATACCACCTATATAATATCAATAGACGTAGTCAATATGTAATTTTGAGACCATTCATCATTTCACACGACTAAGTAAGTGTCGTTGTTGTACAGGCTAACACTTTTAATTTCGTTTTAAAATAATAACTTTATGTTGACGCACCAAAGCTAAGAGTATTGATAGTGAAATGAATTTTCTGTGTGGCTAGCATTTTTAATAGCATAGACTAGGGTATGGACTGAAGTGTAAAAGATTGTGTGAAAGAATGAAGTTTTTCCCCTATATCCCTCGACACACGTGATCAAAGACCGTGCTTCTTGCTTATCTGGCTCTTTTTTTTCAGGGGTTAAGCGAGGAAGTTGTTGTGTTTCATTACTTGGTACTTCCCTTTAATGTGGCCGCATTTATAGCATTTAGCTTTTTTCTCACTACTGTAGCATACGTCAGGTATTTTATTTTCACCGCTTTTGGCATGGCATGCTCCAAACATATCTTTAAGGTTTTCGCATATCTGGACCGCAGCACAGCCGCATAGCACAAAAATATGCATTCAGTTATTGGCTTAACTTTGTACAATTTGGATAGGTTATTATTTAAAGTGGTGGAATAAAATAGCAGACAGCGCGCGGCCACTTGCTTGTAGCCTGTGGTGAGTTATAATGTCACTGTAAAATGTATCTAAAAATGATTTATAGGAAGTCTTATTTGTCGCGTACTATTGCTTTATTTTCCAATACAGATAAATAGTCTTTAGTATGCTAACATCATCGTGAAAGTTTTACATTGGAATGCTTATTGTTGTGCTGTGCAGTAGCAAGTGATGAATGTATGTGCTATGGTCTTAATTTGTATTTACCAGTATTATAAATTTATCGCCTTTTGTTAGTCGTTGCATGCGCATGGAGTATAAAAAGGAAAGGTATTGGCAGATGGCAGAACTATCCGTTTTCCATTGCTTTTATTGTTTTATATTATACGTGTTCAACTTCATCGCAGTATGACCCTTTCATTGATGTGATTAACAAGTGTCGAAAATATTATCATAAAATATATTTAATAGGTATTGTTTTTTGCACGTGTGTATAATATATAGGTTTAAACATATATATGCTTGCTTAATATTACAGTGTAATTGAGATTGATATTGTATTAAGTAATTAAAAACACTATTGTACCACACAAAGATTAACTAAGAAAATTAAAATTCTATGACAGATCCAAAAAAAAAGCACTCGGTAAAGCATTTGAAGTAGATTAAGTTATATGTATTTTATATTTGTGTATGTAATTTAGAAGTAATTAATATCAAGTGTAACTTTTTATTAATAGTATTTTGGCTAGATGATGCTGTGTAGATAGTCCGGCATTATTTATTTATCTAAAGATTATGACGAGCCCCATATTTGAATGAGGGCAGTGCGGTAGCAATGCTGAACGTAGGTACATTATGTGCTATGTCCTTAAGGTGGTGATAGTAGCATGGTAGTAGTAGAACAAGCGCCAGCATTTTTTCTTGGCG
This sequence comes from Eupithecia pulchellata, assembly GCA_963931895.1. Classification (NCBI taxonomy): domain Eukaryota; kingdom Metazoa; phylum Arthropoda; class Insecta; order Lepidoptera; family Geometridae; genus Eupithecia; species Eupithecia pulchellata. The sequence continues at coordinate 4,482,400 of OZ007520.1, read as the reverse complement.
ACAAGAATTATTAAGAATCAATTCCTCCGTTTGTGGTACCTTAACCTTTTTAATAGATTTGTTAAATGATGTGCTACAGGCCCACAACCCGAGCTAAAGCTAAATTTATTCAAAACAAAACGAATAAGCCTTTTAATGGAATTCACAAACTATGAATGGGTTTTTAATAATTTGTAAACTTCATGGAGCTCATAATTCATTTGAAACTCCATTATATCTACAAAGAACTCTTGATGGAATGGAGGGTGTGAGATGTCAATAACTTTATTTCTATTACAAAATAATTAATACAATTTAATTCTTATGCGATCAAATTGTGAATCATTGTTTTTGTTAAAAAAAAAGAAATAAAGTGTTGTTGACTTACTCTTCACTTAATTTTTTTGTGGTGATGACGCTTTTACAATTTGTGTGTGTCCTACCTATGTCGTATATGGAATTATATCGACTTCGCTGGTGCGAAGCTTTGACACGTAGCGTTTGAAGTAGCGTTTGATCACCGAGTCCCAAGCAGTACTTGCGGTAAATACCCGTTAACAGAGCCCTGACTTAAGTGAGTCGATAGTATTGGCTCGACAGCTAGACGTTTTTGTTGGGTATAGCGCATCAGCGCCTCTACCGTGCATGGAACCCCTAGATATCTTTTATTACTGATGGACCTTCGTCTGACCACGATCTCACCTGATGGAAAGTGAAGATGTGGCCGACGGTGGATCAAGGAGGTCTAGAAGACCTATTCCCTCTAGTTATTTATTTTTATTTATCTTATACAAAAATAGAGTGTTGGACGATACTTGCATCAATTCATATACACCATACCATAACTTAATTGACAGTAGTTACTAAAAAAAATTAGTTAATATCTATCACCGCTATTGATTCACTAATTCAGGGCTCAGTTAATATAAATGTGCAATGATCGTAACGTTATAAAATCTCATTATAGGTCATGAGACTGGAAGCGTGGCGGGCGCGCGCCCTCGGCCACACCGAGCTGAGTCGCGCCATCTCGATCGAGGAAGACCTTGAGGAGGACGACAAACTGAAACTTATCCTCCGCCGCGAATCCTCCACGTCCCTGGAACTACCAGCTACGCCGCGTAAAACCTCGTAGCGCCCACCCTGTATAATGTTAAGTTTCAAACCTTTAGCTAAATCACGCTCATTGATGCAATTTAATAATCAATTTAGTGCAGTTTATTTTTTTTCTGCTCCGATGCACGATGGTTTTCGGAAAATATTTTTCGTTTTACTTTGGTTTGGTCCTATGCACGATGATACCATTTCCGTAAAATATTTTCCGTTTTCCTTTAGTTTTGTACCTAATGTTGTTTACAAAAATATGATTTTATAACTAAGTATTAATTATATTACTTTAATTTTATTAAATGTGATTCTATCGATAAACCTGAGAGTAAAGTTCGATGAGTCAGTGTGTCGTCAAATGGTACTTTCGACTCACCGAACGATGGGAGCTTCCATTTGCACATATTTAACTGATTTTTACATGTAGGTACTTGTGATGATTTAAGTACTTACCTATTATTGTAGGCATTTGTCTTTTTATTATTCTCATGTTAACTTATATTTTCTATGACGAGTGTAAAGCGCGTAGTTCATGACGAATTTAGAATTAATATACTATGACGTAGTCAATTTATCGACCAGGGATGCGCAGCGGTTCTTACATAACAATTATATTCACATTTATTCATAGTAGAACATAAGGCTAGACGACTAGATTAAAATAGCTTATAAAAACTACGTATGTGTTTTTGATGAATACTTGCCGGAAACGCGTAATGAACATAGGCGTAGGCCCAACATAAGAAATAAGTACGTAGGGTTTTCTAGATTTTTATGAATTTCAAATCACTGTAATTTTATCGCTTCTGTCTTCTTTTGCCTATTTTTTATAATAATTAATTTTTAATATTTTTCGCCCTGTTCTCTACCTTTCTTTATTTTATTGGTTATCTACAACCTTTTCTAATCAAGAAATTATAATTATTGTTTTGGTTATAAACCTGACTATTTCTATGTGGTTGATTTGATATTCCTAAAAATATTACTGATGAATTAAGTCGGCCTGTGTAGTACCTTTAGTCTTAATTGTGTGCGGTTGAAATCACCACTTTCATGTTATAAATCAAGTAACCCTCTCATTGCCAATATAAAACATCGATACTAATTAGTATTTTCTATATTTATAGTATCATTATATTACATAAGTCGATGATTTGTAGTTAAAATACGATGTGTAGTAGGCGTAGTTGTATTCCATTGTCTAGGACTATTCGCAGGTTATTTTGATCTCGCCGCTCTGCACCCTTCCCAGCTTGTATTCTTGTTGAAGCATTAATAGTTAGATTTTAATTTTATTGACATTTTTTCCGTTTTAATTTTATGTTTCGTTAGAATTTACTAATAGTTCTATTAACATCAGCCCAGTATTTAAGCGCTGCTATATTTATTTGTGCATAACATTCCAATTTGTGTACTATTATTTATTTATTAAAGTTAAGTCCCGAATAATTACGAATGATCTATTAAATTAATTTTCATGAAAGATTGTGTTGCCTTTGTTTTAAATATTAAGCGTATGTTATTTCCTGCAGAGTATTTTTATTAGTAAATTAATATGGAATATTGTTTTTATAGATGATGCTTCTATGTCTGTAGTTACATACTATAAAAGAATAAAATACTCAATTATTAACGTTTTCTAACATTGTATCAATCAAATTATCTCAGTAGTGATAAAAAGAAGTTTCTATCAAACAATCTCATTATTCATTTTGTTTTCATTCAATTCAGCTAATTATATTTCAAGAATCGTAACTATAGGCACGTTTTGCCAGAAAAAGCAAATTTGACTCTATGTTTACTTTATATCACATTAAATTGTTTGATTAGATTTTTATAACGCATTTTTTTTAATTATTTGACTATAATTATTGTAATATGTCGGTTTTTAAGATATGAAGGTTTAAATATCAGCTTAATACCTTAAATAGGCGTAAATAAAAGTACCTTATACTAACTCTGGTTTTTTATTACAAACCTTCAAAATAAACTGTGTATTTTCTATGAAAGTTCTGTCTTAATTTTAGAAAAGAAACTAATTTTATACTATAAGTAAGTCTATGGATAGTATAACTAGTAAATACAAGGTAATACTTTTTCATTACTCATACTCGGAAAGTAGGTCTGAAGTGGCCTGACGAGCGGGCCGAAAGTGATTCTTTTCAACCCTAGGGAGAATCGTTTTCAACTGACAGCTATCATATTTATGTTGAACCCTGTTGAACCCTCTGAAAAATAGACAATCGTTTTTCTGAGGTTGAACCACGATAATAGCAGAATGTGAATGTGATAAATAATAGCTGACGCAAAATAAAAAAACGCGGTAAATCTTCATTTGTTTTTTCGTGTTGTAGTTTTGTTAAAGAGTACGCGACGGATTTTGATGCTTTTTGAATAGATAGAGTGATCCAGGAGGAAGATTTTTGTAACAGCATTGCACCCATGCGAAGAGGAGCGGGTCGCATCGCTAGTGATTTCATAAGAGAAGAGGCTAAAGCAGTAGTGGAAAACCTTTAAAACCTCACCTAAGTGAATTTTATTTTACATAAAACAAACTAATTTTTTACCACGCAAACAATAGCTATAAATAAAAATAAAGAAATAATAATAATAATAATTAAAATCTGATTGGTGTTTTTCAATAATTAACCGCTCATATTATTATTGTAAATTGCCTCCATTCCATGAGTAAGACATTTCCATGAACTGGACTGGCAGAAAAGTGGCAAATCAGACACATATTGCCATATCGAAGAAGTCAAGTCAAGTCGACGAATTTTTTCTATATCTAACTTGCGTTTGTATATTTATTTCTTTGTCATTCGTAATGAATAGCACAGTGTTTACCTCGGGTGACAGTAACTTATTTAGTCCCAAAAAAAAAGAAGCTCCAAATCACGAGACGTGATTTGGAGCTTCTTTTTTTTTGCTTCTTTTTTTTTCTTTCTTCTTCTCGTGATGGAAAATAAAACAAGAGCTTTGGTTAGTATAAAAATATTTACTTAAAATATTAGAAAGGCACAACACAGTACTTAAAATACACAAATAAGTTAATGAAATTCACTTTGTAAGTTTAAAATAGTTAATCAGCTTCTACCATTATATTTTTACGTAGATTTGCAGATACCTTACGAATGTTAGTAGATTTGAACTGCAATAATTAATTTATTCATGGCATACTTTTGTACTTCGTAAAAAGGTTGTAGAGCACCCGCAGTGTCGACTTCAGGTCAAGATTAACAATATCTGGAAAAAGGACAGTCAATATCAATACATAAGGAATATAATTTTCACAGTTGTTGTGTTTTCTGTTAACAGCAATGTACATATTACAAACAACGAATTAGGTGGAAGTAAAATCGGTGTGCAACAAGTATTACTAACCTTCTGGCCGAGCTTTAGGTTTGGCGAGACCCACATCTTGCATAAGCTCAAAAGCGAAAGCCACATTGTGGACTTTTTGGTCGAAATCCTCTGGAGTGAGATGGAAGTCGTACAATGGTACAAAGAATCCTTCAAGCAAACCCATCAAGAGCACCAAATAAACACCATCGTGGAACTGTGAATCCAAATCAAGCACCTCTAGGTTGACTTTACTCAAGTGCTTGTTCACAAATGTGATCAGTGACTTCTTCACAACTTGAAGCTTTTCTGGGGCATGATCAAAAAGAGCGTCAAAGGCGTCCCTTTCGCATTTCATACCCAAGTCATCATAAGTAGTTGTGATGCTCTCAATAAATGTCCTGGAAATATCAATAATAATAATAACAATCAACTTAGCTAAGCAACCATGCACAACAGGAAAATGTGTTATTACAGTTGTTTTGTACAGCATGGTAGGTCATTTAGATTATAACTAATATTCCTATCAAAAATAATAAAACCTACCTGTGAGAAAGCTGGTTTGGAGTGTCCTTCTTTACTACAACAACATTAACAGTGACATTCTCTGGCAGACGAACAGGGGCTCTGAAATGGCGGGCAAGTGCAACCAATAGATGCAAGATAGAGACAATGTTTTTTGAATGAACCGAGTCCACACTCCATTTTGGTACAGGTTTTGATGTTCCATAGAGCACCTAGAATAATAAAAAATAGTAAGTACATATGCCAGAAACAACATTATATTTGCGTTACAAATGACTTACTTTGTTCACAGCACGTAGTACAATAGCAAGCTTTTGGCGCTGCCCTTCTTCGGACTGAGTGACTTCAGGAACATCCAATTTCTTCTCGGTCAATATTTCTAACAGCTTTTGAAGAACTTGACCATCATAGAGATCCTCGCTGATGTCCTGCACTATGATCCTCTGTGATGCAAGCTCATCATTGATCCACTCAATCAGCACTTGAATAAGATCTTTCACCCTAGGGTCTTCAAGAGATCTTGGTTCAATAATAGCCCTTTCTTCATTATCATCTGAAATCAGTTTGTGATATTCAATTTCAGGTTATTCAATTTGGCAAAGCTATAACACTGGTCCCAGTTCAATTTGTAAATGACATACTGACAAACAAGAATGATATCTACAGTCAAAGTATAACTTTGAATGAATGAAACACTTTATTATAAGATACTTACGCAAACTGTACTCTTCTGGTGGTATCTCTGGGGCAGTTGGACTTCCTGGTGAGTCAATTGCATACTTGCCTTCAGCTTGTACATCTTGCACTAAAATTAAACAGAAGCAATCATTTCCACTGACAATCATGGTAGGTACCCTAATTCGAGAATTGACTATGTAGGTCTGATGAGGTAATAGTGCCCTTGTTCCATCCCACACAAAATGAAAATACAAACTGTTAAGATTTTAGCTGATTACAATATCATTACCTTCCTTTATGCGCTTCTTGCGACCGATTGTGCCAATTTTATCCCAAAAAGATTCTTCTTTATCCTCCTTTTTAGGCAAAACTGGGGTACGGGGGGACTTAGGGCGTGGTGACGACATCTTCCTGAGCAGCTAACTGAAAACAAGGTCTTATATGAATCACCAGCAATAGTAGAGTCACAAATTCAAGTCGCACGGTAAGTATTGGTAAGTATTTTTAATGTAGTTTCTTACAGCCTAAGAAAATAATATACAGAATTAAACTATTTACAGCTCACTCCTTCCCTTCCTTTCGATTGTTTATATTTATTTTTAGTTCTGACGTGTGTAGTGTAGGTGATAGGTTCGACTGTCCTCTTGACTTGACTGACATTGATGGATGGAAATTATTGGAAATTGACTATTCTTTGGTGCTACCACAGATGTTTAATATTTTGATAGCCTGTGGCGGTCGACGAGGAGCAGCGTATTACGTATTAAGAATAAACCTTTCCTAATAAAGGTCAAGCCTATAAAATGTGACAAATACGTTTTATTTCCTTTATTGTACGCAAAGATTGTACGTATGCAACGAAGTTACCTAAAATATTTATCTATCCTTGTCAACATAAAGATTAATTTTTCATTCAAAATATGCAGAGATTATTAACTATAAAAAATATTTTACGTTGGACAATCGACAACACAGCATCATCTAGTGCCAAGCTAAACGGAGCTTATGTAAGGTAGGTACTAGATGACTACAACACAAAATATTATTGCCTAGTTAAATATTTTTAATACATAATACATTATATATAATAAAACCCTGGGAGGCAATTCTAGCAAAATTATAATCGATAAATATGGCAAGAACTGTCAAAATATCGAATAATTGCTTCGAATCAAACAAGCGTACCTATTCCCAAAATCTACAATTCGATATTTATCGATGGGTTTTTTTCGATAAGTTACTCGCTAAGCAACGAGTGGTCTGAGTGAAAGAACATCATTAATAGTGGTGCATTCCGAATTACGATTACAGCGCTGATAGCGATCTCAACGATATTTTGCGTTCCCAATTAGATTTAACGATATTGACAATGGCGTGTCAGTTTTGACATAGCGCTCAGTGATTTCAGTGCATATCGCAAAATGGCGCCCTGTAATGACGTCTGATGCGACATCGTTGTCGCGCTTACAGTAATTCGTAACGCTTGTGAGCGCGATAATATCGATTTTAGTGTAAGGATGGCCTAGTTCTTAAAGTCTAAGTACGAAAAGAAAGACTAAGTCCATTTTGTAATTTTTTGGGTAGGAGCGTTTTAGTGAAAAAAATTATATATTTGTGCTTATATTGTGGTATAATAATTTGAAATAAAATTAATAAGGTAGTTCTTAGGACACCGATTACTATACTAAACTTAAAAGTCCAATAACATTTATACTTTTGACACAAATAATTTTTATAACAATGGACTTACCGCAAAATCAATGGAGTAGGTTACTTTTAACAATATTTTTTGGATTTAGTGACTTTTTTCAGTACCTAATCGTCTCTTGTAAAAATAATAATCAAATCTGTTTTAGCCTTAAAACAGATTTGATTATTATTTTCTTATAATCAAGGAAATACGTTACAGTCGTATTTTGACATCCTTACATTCTTCTTCTTACGAATCAATTCTTACTTCTAGTCTCATCTCAGCAGATGTTTCGGCTGTTTCACACAAATCTAAATAAAAGCTTCTTTTCTCAACCTCAACTGGATCCTAAACGAGAGAGAAGCTTTTTAACATCGCGAAACTTTAATGGTTTTATGGCTAGGTATCATTCCTTGGAAATAGTCCTCCAGGTCATTGTTGACGATTCCACCCATACCAACTTTATTGTACATTATCGTACAAAATCCTTCAAGTTTTAACCAATCATTGATGCAGACAATTTAGGGTGGTGGTGCTTTTGAAAACGAGCTTTTCTACACACGGATATTCCAGATATTGAGGATTTCATACAAGCATCAGAAGATGCTCTTGTAGTTTTTAATTTTCAAGATAGAATCCCGAGCGATTCCTTTATCACACTGATATTTTTACGAAAATACAAACTTGAAATTTATCAGTGATTCTCTATATTAAATGTACCTACGTGGGGGCCCAATGTATAAATAAAAATTTTATGATTATTTATTTCTATCAGAGCAAAATCTTGATCTGTCGGCATCAAGGAATCCCCGGGAATAGGCTGTGTAATATATTAAATATAATATTGTATGCTATGACTTTTTGTATATATATTACTTGCTTTAAAGAGATAGCGATTTTATTCTTGCTGAAACAAAAATCGCAAAATTGTTCTAAGTGAGTATGTTCTGGACGTTTGTTGTGTTTGATGTACCTAGTGTTCCAAAGCCCTCAAAACTTCATTAGGACCCTATATCATTTTGACCATACCTATGTATTTTTGCTAAGGTCGTGAATTCCTAAATTGCGTAGCCATATTTGACGCAAATATAATACTCTACTAAAGTGATAAATTTATTATTTTGACTGTAGCTAGGACATAGACTAAAAATTTAAGGAATTAGTTACTTTTAAATGAAAAATAAGTAACTTAGTTGCTTTTTTCCCTAATTTCGGCGAATTTTCGTACTTCGTTACTTAAAGAACTAAACTGAATGGAGTTAGGGAATTTAGGCAGTGGGAACAACACACTTAGATCTATTCTAGAGAAATAAGGGTAAGATCCATCGATAGACGAAAAAAAGTAGAATATTTTGAATTGTCAATGTAAAATGTCAAAACTTGGACTTAGTGACTTTATGAATTGCCATCCTCAGAATGCACTGGGCTGCGTTCAGAGGCTCAGGGTGCGGTTGTTTGGTGTAAATTTTAACTCATCCGAAGGTTCAGAACGAGTCGGTTGTTATACGTCAAAGTTGACATTATCATGACAAAACTGACGTTACAGTTGCCGGACGTTCGTTTGTTTTGTTTTTGTTTTGCGGTTACTTTGAGGTAAATTGTATCTACTGACTGTAACTACGATCAATAACTGATAAATACTGAAAATTTTGAAATTTACTGTGGAAATCTTGATATTTAAGTAGATAACAAACTATGACAACGTAAAATATGACAGCTGTCAATGTCAGAGTGTTTTTCGTCGATCGAATTCCTAATCGAATTACACCGGTAAAAAGTTGCAACCGTCGCAGGTTGTGAACGCTGTTTAATAACAACCGAGCGTTTCTCCTGAGGTCATGAACGACCTAGTTGCACTCCGAGCGCGCTCGAGCGTAGGTTGTGAACGCAGCCCTCTAGGTCTCCGTCAATGCGCTGTTCCGGCGTTTTCGTGGGCGATTACCGGTCGCAGCACATACCGCGTCACACACGTCGCCATCATTACGTGTTATTAATTAAGTTTATTTTATGTATGTTAGTTTAAGGTATATATTTTATATGGGCCGTAGTTTTTAAGTATTTACCATCCTGTACTAGACTAATGTTGCCTGAAATAAATGATTTATTATTATTATTATTATTAATAACATTCTTTATTCTCTGATTTTTTGTTTTAAATAATTTCGCGCGTTCCGCGTTCGCGTTCCTACAAGAGAAGCATCTCTTCTTCTGGGTTAGTGGTGGTATAATTAGGTACTCCATTTTTTTAATTCTTTTCCTTTGTCGTAGAGATTTTGCGCGCAAGCGGTAAACAGAAACAGTATCAACGGTGCTGCCTGCTGACTAGATTACTTTCGCTAGTTCGCCTGCTGCTGCACTCGGACGACTTCCCGATCCCGACCGACCGACTCGATTATAAGTTATAATCGAGTTATAACTGTCTGTACCTATTGTACGTAGTAAAAGACTACGTCGTCGTACAGTTTTAAAGTTAATTCTCAAAGGTACCATTGTCAGTGGAAATGATTGCTTCTGTTTAATTTTAGTGCAAGATGTACAAGCTGAAGACTTGCCTTCAGCAATTGACTCACCAGGAAATCCCCAGAGATACCACCAGAAGAGTACAGTTTGCGTAAGTATCGGATAAAAAAGTGTTTTATTAATTCAAACTAAAAATATACTTTGACTGGTAGAGATCATTCATTTCTTGAGTAATTTAATTTAATAAAAACACTCAGAACATGTCCAGAGCATTTTACATACAAAGTAGCAAAGAAGTATGCATTTTTGGTAGCAAGTGTATTCAGTCTTTGTCTGTGGCCAAGAGAATATAACCCTGTGGTCTGTGTATTTGTATTGTCTATTATCTTTTTTTTAATCTATGGATGTTGAAGGTTGTAATGTAATTGGTTGGTGTGGTGCTGTTTTGTGTAATTTTCACTGAAAATATTGTTTTTTCTATTCGAGACCGAAGTTTGGACGAAATTAATTGAAGTTACCCGCCTTTATTTACCCAGGTCAATAACCCATAAACATATTTAGAGAAAAATTGATAAAGATTGAATAAAGTAAGCCATTTGGTGGATCGGATTAGTGTTGGTAGTGTAGTCATTGCTAAAAATAGCTCGGGGATTGCATTGCATCACTTCAATAGGTTCTAATATCTTCACTACATTTAATTTACTAGATGGAGAAAGGAGGTAATAATCCTCCGCCGTACGGGTGGGGCAATCCGAATCTGCAGCCTCCGCCAGCGGCGCCGCCGAGCTACTCCCAAGCAGTAGGAGGCGTCGGCCCCTCGAGTCCTTACACTCCTCAATATGCAGCTAGTGAGTCTTGACCTGTTTCCCCTCATTGATTATATTTCTGAGGAACAGTTATATACTTCCAGTTAATTAGTATTATTTTTGTAACTTATTCGCAAGGTCATTTTTCAGATGGGTAACTATGATGTCATGCTTAATTTATTGGTTCTGAGGTCTATTTTTATGACTCAGGAATCAAACGAAGTTCTTTTATGTTTTAATTTTATTTAAATCACACTGATGGGTATAGGTCTCCCAAACTTCTGTACTATCACTCATAGTAAATGGTTTTGTGTTAAAAATATTTGAAGGCTATGAGGCCCAAACAATTCAAACAGCCTTGATGATCAGGAAATCTGTGGTTGACCTTTATTTAAATTGAATTTTTGAGGTGTTTTGTGTGTTTATTAGGATTTAGACTAGCTTAGTCACTATTCCTATATACATTCCTTTCTTAATTATGATTTATTTGATAAAGTTAGAGGAATTTCATTGCATCAACATTATATAAAGATATTAAATTATATGCTTTATAGTATATCTACAGGAATGCTTCATGACATGTTGGCATTCCTTTCTTTATAAATAAATACTAAATTACTATTCCACAGCATGCAATAAAATATCTAGGGCTTGAAATCATAAGTTGCTATAACATTTTTGATCACTAAGCTAATGAGATAGTTAGTTTCTTTCTAGTTAAAATAAATAAATAGAAAAGAATACTTACTGATCTTTGCATCAAGATAAAAGTTATTGTCGTTTATTGGGATATCATCCTTGCAAAATTAAATAATCAGTTTAGTAACATAGGCTTAAAAGTAACAGACACTTTACTTTAAGATTTTAAAATAGATGGAGTACAATGGTTTAATAATAAATAAAATAAATAATGCCAGGCAATCCACACAGCATCATGAGCCACCAAGCTTGTGTTATGGGCACTAGATAACTGCTGATACATATATAGATATAATTATTTACTAAACATAGAAAACCACCAGAACACCCTGAACAAATATCTGCTTATTATACAAATACCGGAGGACCTTGACCCACAGCGCCACAGAGGTGGTAAAATTTTACAACTTCTTTGGTTTGTTACAGCTGCTGGTCCTCAAATCGTCACAACGGTGGTACCGGTGGGGCCACATCCCACTCACATGATCTGCCCAAGCTGTCATGCAGAGATAGATACAGCAACCAAAACTAAACCTGGATTAATTGCTTACATCTCAGGAGCCATCATCTTTCTGTTGGGGTAAATATGCTTTGTAGCTCAGTCTGTAACTCATTGAATATTTACAAATCAATACTTAATATCGTAAAGTGGAAAGATTTGATTGTTTGAACTGAAAAATTCTTTCACCATTAGAATCCTTAAATTTCCATAATGAACATTATGCTATAGAATATTTTGAATCGTTAGTTAACTTATAAAGATTATTTGATATTTGTAGCAAGAGGTACCTACATAAAAGTTTATTTTAGTTATTCTAATAAACTTAAGATAAAGAGCTGCAAAGTGGTGTCCCACTCAGCATATATTGTGAAACCTTGTGACCTCTGTGATGTAGGCCGAAGGTTAAGTTATATGACATTACTAGACTCTCAACGATAGCAAATTTCATAGCGTCTTGCTATGAAATTTGCTATCGTTACTGCCTGATCACAGATCAGAAATCTAGTCTGGCCTACGCATCCCTGTTCATTTTGAAGGGAGACAATGCTTTGTGAATGATCCAGCATTATTTATACTTTTCAGATGCTTCTGCGGTTGCTGCTTGATACCATGCTGCATTGATAGCTGCATGGATGTCCACCACAAATGCCCACACTGCAATGCCTACTTAGGACGCTTCCGACGATAAGCTACTGACAACGAACTTGATCTTGCAAATGGAACACGCAATTCCTATTGTCTTAGGGCTATTGGTATGGTTATTACTCAGATCTCGACATTTTTCACTCGAATAGTTTGTTATATTTCGACGTTATAGATTAGATTTTTCGAAATAATCTCTAGCAGACATTTCGACTTATCAATCTTATGACTAAACAAAAAGATCTGCATATTATTTCTTGTGTCTTAGTATAGACTTGTCAATCAAGAGTTATCAAGTTATGACAGCAATGATGTAGTTTGTTTTAGAATAAATCGGAGTATGACTGATATTATATTATGAAGATAAAGCAATAGTCTATATAAGATAAACAAGGATAACATAATCTCAAAATTATCGCAATAATAAGGAAATGAAATTATAATGTATTTGTAACTCTTTAATGACATGCTCTGTACCAACAGGCAGTCTGAAAATTATACTTTTAAAATTTAATTGTATTATTGGCAGCAAGATGCATTTTTTATGTGCATTAAATCAGCATACTTTTACTATTTAAATAAAAATTACCTTATTTCCTTAATATTCAGTTAATTCAAATTGGGATGCCAGGAAACATTTCACTTTGGGACTATAATTTTGTGGTTCCTCAAGTTAAATAAGCCATTACCTTAACTTTAAGTTTAGCTAAATATTATCTTAAGTAATATAACCATACATAACATTTTTATACTTTGACTAATTAATAATTATATAAAAGCATGATAACTGGGGTGTGCCAAATTCAATTTACAAAGCACTTTTTTACCTTTCAAAGCCTCTTGGACATTAGAATATTTAAGAACATGTCCATATTACTTCAAAATAACTAAAAATATTATAATGTACCTATTCTTTCCATTCTATCCAAAAAAAGATCAGAATTTCGCTTACTTGTAATTTTGTTTAAAATTACCCTTATCAAATCATGGCAGAGGTTTTGTTTGTGTAGTTAGTACCTAAAATTCATGAATCCATCAGGCCAAGAATTTTTTATCTTGTGTAGAATATACAACTTTGAATTAGATTTTTTTAATGAGTTAATTTTAAATATTAAAAAGCCTCCATGACAGAAGCATCACATCCCCATCGAATGCGTAAAATATTCGAAATACTTTATTTATAATCAATTCTACTAGGTATGGCCACTATCTTTTAAATAATTATCGCTATAGTTACATAAAATAGAATTAATTTAAAATGGCATTTTGCTTATTTGCCTAGTTTATTGTAAAAACAAATCTTATGCTTATTTTAATTAAATAACATGCGATATTACTTTAAGCTTAAATATAATAATCTTTGCGTTGTGTGTGCAATAAGTGTTTGTGAATGTTCTTTGTTTAGGTATGTAAATAATAAGCAACATACGTACATCATTAGTTTTATTACCGTTTTTTTTATACATTATTCGCTCATGATTATTTTTACTTCTTTTTGCATGTAAAATTGATATACAAACAAACGTAGTGAACCAAGATATTGAATTGCTTTGTGTTACATTAAGTCCAAGTATAAATAATAAAATTTTCATTTTCAAATATGCTCTTAACACTGCCCTACTATAAGATAATATCTGTAATCTTACTAGTTTACTAAAGATAATTTCTCTCATGGTTTCTCATTTATAAATTTTAATTTACGTCCCGCATAATTATTACTTACAAACTAGGAAACTTATATAACTTACTTACTATATACCACAACAATAATAAATATGTATTTAACTCGAACTCATCATATTGCAACACCCTTAATGGGATCATAATAGATTCTTTAAATTAACATCTTTGACAAAAATTTTAACCATCAACATCTTCCTGTCTTCCAAATATAAACATCTCGAATATATACATCTTGATACATAGTGGTGGAATTATTTTCTTTAAAAGCTGTCTTTTTGATGAAATGGTTTTCTTATTTTTCTGTGTATCAACGTTTTATTATCCAGAATCTATGATTGTACTAACTCTAAATGAACTATTGGTACTCTACCTGCATTCTATAACATCCATCACAATTATTATTTATGTAAATAAGCCTAATTTGTAAGAAGAGACAGGTACATTTAGGATATGGATAATTTTTGAACCTATATATTATGTTTCACCTTTTCTTTATGTAGTAGATATAAAGTATAATAAATAAATATTAATTAAACCTACCTACAAAGACTTTTTCTATACTAACATAAACCGTTAATTATTATTTAAATTAAAATGAGATCTTGTGATGATTGAAAAATATAATACAGCGGTTTCATTTTTGAGTTATGATAGAATTTACGTCAGAAACCAAAAACTACAAAATTACTTAGTATACATTACATATACATATCTCCGTATTAAAATTGAAGAAAAAAAAATTATTATAAACTTATCTGCAAAATAATTATCTACACCACAAACAACGACGTTTAATAAGACTACAACTAGTTAGAAGATTGATTACCATAAGGTCCAAGCAAATGTTATCATCATTACATTCGCGCATTTAAAGCTGTTTGACAATTATCATACCTACAAATACCTACTTATCTCACTCTTATTTATTAGGTTTTCAACTTTCATATTTTTCAAATTCGGCTTTGGCTTTGGTCAGTAACTTTATAGTATGCTTGTATAATTCCTGTCGCTCCATAATCAGCGAGTTGTATTTCTGAAAATAAATAGTCTATTATGAAAATGTCACCTACATACTACTAGCTTTACACAGTGCGAGCTCGAGTACGAGTCAGCCTGCCGAGTAGCTGCACTGCAGTGACTCGCACTGTTTGGACGTCGCTTACGAGTAATTCGCACGTGCGAGTTGGACAGTAGCTAGCATCCGAGTTACTTCAAGATTTTTTGTTTTCACTCGCATACTCGCCTGACAGCAACTCGTACATGACAGCAGCTCGGCCGTCGCTCGCATCGTTTAGACGCGTTCGGCAGTAGCTCGCCAGTGCGAACGGGACAGTCGTCGTGAGTGTTTCTTATCTTTCGCTCTTTTTTTTAAGTTTTTTATATACATTTTGCAATTCTTGACATAATATTGTTGTCATAGAGCGTATCACAGTTTTTTTTTATTTTATCACGTTCACTCGACATCGCGGTAACTCGCAAGACTGGACAGCAGCTACTACTGTCGAGTAGACAGGAAAGGCGAGCCGAGCTATTGGCGTACGAGTAGACAAGCCGAGTAGCTGTCCACTGTCTGGTCAGCAGCTCGCACTGTGTAAACAAGGCCTCATACTAGCTTCGCCATCTAGAGGTATAAAGCCTACCTGAGAGCCTACCTAACTTTACGTTATACCAGTCTAAACATAGATTATGTAAAATATATTGGGCAGTTTGTTATACCGGGTACACAAGGTACTATAAGATTTTTTTTAAAGCCTTTTATATTTTGAAAGTTCCAGCAGTGATGCGATGTTGTTATTGGTGGCCAACGAATTCTGTTTTCGCCTCTACTTTGTTTACGTAAAAATTAGAATATTAGGCGCATGGTGCTTAGCTAGGTAGGTACCTATCTTCCTCCTAGTAGGTATTGTACTTATGTAAGTATGATGTATGGGTTCAAGGTATGAGGTTATAGGTACCTTGACAAACAAATGATTCCTAAAGAATTGATTACATACCTACCTATCAGATTTATTTTAACTACCTATATGTTTAGGTTTCGCTACAGGTTCTCCAATCGCATCCAGACGTCAAGCAATCACTTACATTCTTACAAACTCGTAAACAGAAACAGTCCCTATAATTAATTAATGATGATATAAGTAGGTTAGGAATCACTGAATTCTTACTTCTTCGATGACTTTCATCTCCAACCCGAGGATTCTGTTTCTTTCTAGTAACTAAAACAGGCAAACAGCAATATTAGAATCATTCAACAAAGCCATTGAAAGCCCATAGGATAATCAGTAGGTTAGTAATTATACTGAATTCTTACTTCTTGGATGATTTCCAGGTCTCTTAAGGGATCGTTATTCTGATCTTTCAACTAAAACAGACAAACAGCAGTATTAAGTTAGGATCCTTCAATAATGCCATTGAAAACACATAGAATAATTTGGAAATGACTGGTGTATTTACTTACTGCGCTTAGGTAATCTTTTCTTTTCTCTTCGCCCATTTTTAATATGTAGCTGAAAGAGTAGGCGAATAAAGTTTTAGATGTAAATTACGGAACCACGTTCTATCAAAAACCACTGTCCACTGTGTGTATGTGTAACGGCCGCCCGCAGCAAAAATATTACGAAAGTAGATTAGGGATGCTGAAAAAATATCGATGTATCGATATTTTTAATTCGATATATCGATATTTTTAGCCGATATATATTGATCCGATATATCGATACAACATATCTAATATCGAAAAAAGTATCAAAAACCATTCAAAAACGATATTTTTTCCATATTTCATCTAGCCTATATATTTATTAGCATCAATCACTATCTAAATAAAGTCACTAGCATTCAAATCAAAACCGTAAATGCTTCGTTCTTAGATGCGCAATTTGAAACCTCTAAGTATTGGTAGGATTGAGTCAAATCAGATCTCGGACGAAGGAAATCACCTCCTCTACCAGATGCAGAGCCATAGATAAATAATAAGAAGTTATTATCTTTATGATCTTTCCAGTGTTTCATTGTATTGTATTTAAACTATATTATGTTTTTGTTTCTTTATTCTTAGAATATTGTAAATTTTTTAACGAGGGGTTCAAGACTCTGGAGGAGCAAAAATTCTACTTTTAGTAGTTGTAGTTTCTAATTTGCATAATAAAAATTGTCTATAAAAATATTTCCTTCGTTTTATTAAGGTTTTTGTGTATTAAAATAATGTGCATTGTATAAAATATTATTATTTTAAATTGCAAACTTCTCTGAATATATAATATCGATATTTTTTCCTCAATATATCGAGGCCGATATTGATATTTTTATAAATATCGATATTTTTCTTCACTTCCGACATCCCTAAAGTAGATAGGTAGGTACCTTACCTACCGCGCGAGAGAATGACACCCGTATTCAAGAACAATACTGTGAGGTCTCACCACAGGTCTCACAGTGCACACGAAATCGAATTTACCGGCCATATGCGTTCGTGTCTCAGAAAAACGATCGTTTTTCTGAGACACGAACGCATATGGCCGGTAAATTCGATTCATAGACAATACTTGAGTGATGCGCGACGCTATGCGCTCACTTGGGACGACCCTGCTGGTTTACACTTTGTTTATTGCAAGTGCGAGTAATAACTAATAAGTGATTAGTTAACGTGTTTATTTGGTCTCAAGTGTTAAGTGTATTCAGAACGTTCACACAGTGTTTAGTTGATTCTGCAGGTTCAAAGTGGCTCTGTCGGTGCGATATGGAGGACGAACAGCGGTCAGAAATAAGAGAAATTTTAATAGATATAGTTGGCGTTATCGCCTCGGAAATTGAACATGAAATTGTTGGTTGAAATTGAAAGACCTAAGAAGTTATAAAAATAAATAAATAAATAATACCGGACAATCCACACAGCATCATCTAGCCCCAAGCTAAGCAGAGCTTATGGGTACTAGATGACTGATATACATAATACAATATTAATACATAATATTTACATATTTTTTATTATACATAGAAAACGACCAGAACGCCCTGAACAAATATCTGCAGATCGTACAAATATTTGTCCCGAGGCGGGAATCGAACCCGCAACCTCCTGCGCCGCAGGCGGACCTTCGCCCACCGCGCCACAATGTGGCATATATGTATACCTAATATGTGATTATAATATGTCATATTATAATCACATATTTACCAAACTTTTTAATGCTATAAGCAAAGAACACAATTAAGTATTTAAACTTAAAACATGCTCAGTGAGAGATAGGGTCGGATTTACTGACTGGGTCACTCCCGGCATTTATAGAAGTAGGGATAGACTATATAATCTTTATAGTGATAGGAAATCTATGTTACATGATCCTGCGTTTCTTCTGTATGTAACCAACTACTCCAAAATATTTAAGAAAGTCTATAACACAGCCAAATGCCTATTTTTAAGAAAAAAGATAGTAAACTCATCAAATAAAATAAAAGCAACATGGAGATTAATAAATAACGAAACCGGTAAAACAAAGCTACATAATAGAGAAATAAGGTTAAAAATTATTAATTCAATTCTAACACAAGAACAAGATATTGCCGATGCTTTTGATGCATTATTTTCTGATATCCCTAAAGTTGTTACCCGTTCCCTAAACTCCTCACCTTCATTGTCGGTTGAATTTTTAGAATCATATGTTGTTAAATGTAATGAAGTTTTTATCTTCAGTCATGTAAATGCTAATGATATAGTGAAAACTTTTAAATCAAAATATCAAAAATACAGAGGATCTCTCTGGGGTATTTCAACGAAAGTACTAAGTTCAATCATCAAGAAAGTGGCTCCTTGTTTGGCCTTTATTTTCAATAGTTGCGTCGACGCAGGAGTTTTTCCTGATCTCATGAAATATAGTAAACTTGTTCCTCTTTATAAATCTGGTAGCCACACTGATCCGGCCAATTACCGGCCAATTTCCATACTGCCTGCATTCAGCAAAATTTTTGAGAAAATAATTCTCACTCAGTTAACCTGCCACTTCAACGTTAATAGGTTATTCCCTATAAATCAATTCGGCTTCACCAAAGGTAGATCGACAACAGATGCAGGTACAGTTCTATTAAAACATATATTCGATGCCTGGGATAAAGCAAAAAATGCTATTGGTATATATTTTGTGACCTTTCTAAAGCTTTTGACTGTGTGGATGTACTTTAATTATGAAATTGAAACACTATGGAATTAATAACAAGGCACTGGACTTTATGCAATCATATTTATCTGATCGAGTTCAAAAAGTTGATATTGGTAAAGAAAGATCGAGGGGTTCAAAGATTGAATTAGGCGTTCCGCAAGGATCAATATGAGGCCCATTTCTATTTTTAGTCTATGTAAATGATATCCCTTATTTTGCGAAATATTTTTGTGATAGTCTTATTTGCTGATGATACCTCGTTGATTTTTAAAGTTGACAGAAATAAATATAATTATGACGATGTATGTAAATACTTCTCTTTCACAAATACTAGATTGGTTCACCGCCAATAATCTTTTACTCAATGCTAAAAAAACCAAATGCATAAAATTCATGTTACCAAATGTAAGAGAATTCCCTACTAAAATTACGCTAAAGGATGAGATAGTTCCTCTTGTAGACTCTACCATTTTCCTAGGGCTACATATTGATTCCTCTCTGCAATGGAGACCGCAAATTGATGCTCTCGCAGGCAGACTTAGTTCAGCAGCCTATGCAGTTCGAACAATTAGATATATTACCGATGAAGATACAGCTAGGTTAGTTTATTTCAGTTACTTCCATAGTATTATGTCCTATAGTATTTTGCTATGACTATCTTTGTACTTCAAAAAAGGGCGATCCGTGCGATTTATAAATTAAAGCCACGTGATTCTTTAAGAGAATTATTTATAGAAATAAATATCTAGACAGTAGGTAATATCACAATACATCTATGAAAATTTAATGTACCTACCTATACGCATAAAAACAGAGAACTTTTTGAAAAACTGTGTGTTGATGTTCACGCTAGAAATACAAGAAACAAAAACAAATTACTTATACCATCTCGTACAGATTACATAAGGGGAAGTCATTAATGGGAAATTGCGTGCGCTTCTATAATAAGCTTCCATCTGAAGCAACTGAGCTCCCTATTCGTAAATTTAAACAATACATAAAACAAAATCTTATTAAGAAAGCATTTTAGTCGATAGATGATTACGTTAACGATAATAATGCTTGGCCAGATGTCGCTCCATTCCACACCGACAATAGCACGTAAGAAATTGAATGTTGTGCTTAGCTTCATATACCTATGTATTTAAATAATTATTGACAATGTATCTAAATCATTTTTAACTTAGATTTAGATAGGCAAAAACAAACATTGTATTAGACACATAAGTTATATATGAATGTACTAGTGGTTTCTTTTTCACTTCTTCCACTAGTGGACAAAAAATTGAAGTGAAGAGAAATCAATAACATATTTATTTCTTTTTTATAATAATTATCTGTTTGAAGTTTGACTTGTCTAAGTGCTTATTTTGTAAGCCTAAAGAAATAAAGTTATTGAATCTGAATCTGAATCTGAACTTTTGATGAAAAGACTTCGTAAACTAATATGGATTTTTAAAATATTGCGTCACATTACAACAAAAAAATTAATAAACCAAATCTATAGGGATAGATATTATCTAAGTATATAAGATAGATATCTATATAATAATAAATAAATAAATAAATAAATAATGCTCAATCAATTCAAAGTTACTGTATACCTATCTGGGGAGGAGCTACCAAAACCAAGTTCTTAGAACTCGAAAGAGCACAGAGGTCTTTATTAAAAGTCATGTTTTTTAAACCGTTCCGATACTCTACGAATGTGCTCTACCAGGAGGCTGGTCTACTATCAGTCAGGAAACTGTACGTCATGAGCGCGGTTCTGAGACTTCATAGATCTCTCGAGTATGGCCCCAAACAACTTTAAAAAAGAAGTGAACAAGTGGCTCCTAAAATATCAACACGGTCCCGATGTGCGTCGCGACAGTATGCCAAGCAATCTGCCTTGCTCTATAACGCTATAAATAAAACCTTAAAAATATACCCTATGAGTAATTACTAATTACGAATGCAAGAAATCCCTTAATAAATGGCTAATAACGCTAAACTACGAGGAAACTGAAAAACTGCTTGAATAGTGTTTCGAAACACACGAAACACTATTCTAGCAGTTCTACAAATTCTACAAATGTATTGTTACAAAGTTAACACAATAGGTACTCAAACTTGCACACAACACACACATGCACACTACACTCACACACAGACGTGCACAAAACACATACACACGCTTACCCACCCACACACAAACACGTTCACACACATACACAGGCACACACCAAAATCACTTACAAACTTAAGTATTATTATAATATGTATTTTTAAATTTTAATATTTAAATAATGTTAACATAACCGTATATTACGGAAGAGCGGAACCCTCTAACACAGGTATCTCTTTACTTAAAAGATGGTTCCAAACCCATGCAATGTATAGTAGTTTTAAGTTAACTTGAATAAAAATATTTGTATTTGTATTAATAACTTCCTGCAGAAGTTCGCGATCACAATCTATCTACTCACTTATTTATTATTATTTTTACCTTTCTGCTATGGTACCTTATAATAATTTGATATAGGCTGCTCAGCTCAAAATCATAGGCGTAGGCGAATAAGGCTACCTGGCTACCTGTACGAAAAAAATTATTAGGCGATTTTAGGCTACTCGTTAGGCAAAATTAGGCGAATTGAGTTTGCTTTTATTTGGCAACCCTGTTGCTATGATTTTTTGATTCGTTGTAAGATTCTGTCTGTCCATACTTTTCAAAGGTTCATGCTGGCAACACTGTCTCTCTCTGTCATCATTAGATGGAAATATTGAAATTTAGGTGTTTCTGATTTTTGCAGCGGTTCTTGTTAGGACAAAACTATGTCTTGGTTATTCGGGTACAGTGCAAAGCCTCCTCAGACACTGCCAGATGGTTCCGCCACGGAAGAAGTCCCTGGCCCCAGTGGCACAGCTTCAACCGCGCCCGTAAATAACCTCTCCAAATCTGAAAAGAAAGCCATGGAGGCCTATAGGTTCGATTCCAGTGCTCTCGAAAGAGCTGCTCAAGCTGCCAAAGATCTGGAACGGTCAAGTAAGTAGTAAGTCTAGAGGTCTGGATAGTATTACTCGGTATTGCATAATGCGACCGCATAACCTAACTCTAACATTGATTCAATATGCCTGCTCAAAAAACGGAGGGTTTTCATATCTATGAAAGCCCTCTGTATTTAGATATACTATGTAGTACATAGATATCTAAACATGCAAGCCACAATTATAAAATCAAATAAACTTAGTCATTCTGCCACAAGCAAATCCCAAATGGATATATTTAAATTATGCTTACTGACCTTAATAATGTTATCAGTCTAGCACAATCTATCTATAACATGTCTGCCGTCCGTTACCTAAAATGCGGCTAAGTCGCAAAGGTAAATTTTGAGAAAAACGCAAAAAACGCGGCGAGAATTTTTAAATTGCTGCCATTTGGTTACTCTTATTCGTATGACAGATTTTTTGCCACTGAAAGATAGAATGACGTGAGGACTATCAAATGGTTTTGGCTTACACTCAAGTTCCTAATAAAATCTATTCATAAAATTATTTTTTGCATTTAACTTTAGCAATGTTTTAATGAAAATGTTAATTTTACACCACTATAAAGCGGCTATGTATACCTTAACGGCGTTTTAGTTAAGGATTTGCACATAACTGCTTTAAAGCGTAGGATAGTTTATTTTTACTTGTTGCTCCGAGCGTAGATAACGGCTTTATAGCGAAGGAGTTCGACATAACCGCCTTGTAGTGTTGTGGTTGTATGAAAATCAAAATGAAAACACAAAGCTATAAGATGGTTAGGAGACTTTAACTTCTTTAAAGCGTAGTAACTTGGACATAAATTGAGTAACGGCGTTTTAGCTGTGCATCTCTGGGCATGTTTTTTTCAGTTCCAAATAGTTATAAGACTTTAAACGCTTTTTAGCTAAGTATTTGCAGATAGCCGTGATTTAGCGTTGAAATTTTAATATTCTGCATCATTTAACCGCTTTCTTCCCATCGCTAAGTCAGAAACTATAAACGATAGGAACACGTATCCTAGACAGATCGATGGAGAATTTTAAACTGTATTTCATGGCACTTAAAAGTGAAAATTGACCAAATGTCACTTAGCCGCATTTTAGGTAACGGACGGCAGATGTGAATTCTAATCACACTTCTTGGTTCTTTGGTTTACATCTTCTCATGATCATATTTGTTGTATCTTAAATGGTCTTCCACATGCACTTAATTTACATGTATTCTATTTACTTTACTGGAATGATAGCGAAACTAGACTCGTAAAGAATTTAAGATGAATAATATTGAAATACTTGTAAGTTACCTTACTGACTGAATGCGAATTTTAAAATTTAGAACATGCTAAAGAAGCTTTGGAACTGAGTAAGCTGCAGGAATCAACAAAACAGCAAGAGCATCTAGTAAAGATTAAGGAATATGAAGCTGCTATTGAGCAATCCAAAGTTGAACAGAGGAGAATCGACCATGAAGAGCGGCGCAAAACCCTTACGGTAAACCTATATTTGCTATAGATAGTTTTGAATCTTAATAGATTATGAAATTAGTCTTAATTTTCCTGAGGTTATAATATTTTTGTTTGTGATTAGGAAGAAACAAAGCAGCATCAAATGAGAGCTCAGTATCAAGACCAGCTAGCTAAGAAGAGATATGAAGAGCAACTTGTTCAACAGCAAAGGTCGCAGGAGGAAATATTGAAAAAGTTAGTTTTATTCTGTTTGTAGATGGAAAGCTAAACTAACTTTGTTTTGGTTAAGCTTTCGCAGAGCTAGGCTTATGAAATAAAATTGTTGTTTTTACAGACACACAAACAATGCAACTATAAACTAATCAAACTTGATTTGTATGTATATGCACAAAACTGCCCAAACTTAACATTAAATTCACTCTATTGCCCCATCTTTTTATACATATTACTCCTCGATTTTTATGATCCTTCAATAATTATGTCTGAAACTAGATGCAAAGCAAGTTTTAGTTTTTTCATGATTCATTTGCATCAAGTTTGGTGTTTAGCATTGTATTTACCTCTAATTTCAATTGAAATGAATTTTTGTATCAAAATTGCATAGAACCTAGTTAAACTGTTCATATAACAATGAGTATTTTATTTTTATCCTAGCTAAGATAGCTAGGTCTTCAACCGTTCTGCAGCATCCATAGACCGATTTAACCATAATTATCCTCTCCAGACAAGAAGAAAGTGTGGCAAAACAAGAAGCCTTACGACGAGCTACCATAGAGCATGAAATGGATCTCCGAGAGAAGAACAAACTAAAGGCAATTGAAGCCGAGGCGCGGGCTCGCGCGAAGGCCGATCGTGACAACCGGGACATCAATCTTGAACAGATTAGACTTAGAGCAGCGGAAAATAGAACCACCATTCTGGAAAGTATAAAGTAAGTCCCATATCTCAACGAATCTGAATAAAAAACAAAAATTATTGATATATCTTTAATTATATTTGTGCGCAATTCCAGGACAGCAGGCAGTGTGCTGGGTGCAGGTCTGAACACTCTCGTAACTGACTGGGACAAGACTTTGGCTGCTGCGGGAGGTTTGTCATTGCTGGCGCTCGGGGTATACACTGCTAAAGGCGCTACCTCAGTCACTGCACGCTTTATAGAAGCTAGAATTGGTGAGTGCAATTAGTAAAAAACAATGTAATGAAATGATTGACGACCTCTGTGGCGCGGTGGGCGAAGCCCCGCCTGTGACACAGGAGGTTGCGGGTTCGATTCCCGCCTCGGGACAAATATTTGTACGATCTGCAGATATTTGTTCAGGGAGCTCTGGTCGTTTTCTATGTATAATAAAAAATATCTATCTATGTCATAATTATATTATGTATATCATTCATCTAATGCCCATAACACAAGCTCTAGATGATGTGTGGATTGTCCGGCATTATTCATTTATGTATATTGATAAACCTTTCAAACTCTACACAGGCAAGCCCACTCTTGTGAACGAAACGTCAAGATTCTCATTACTAGAAGCACTGAAACATCCCATACTGACTGTATCCAAGGCGGTCGCAACATTCAGGAAACCATCGGACGCCCTGTCTGGAGTGGTACTGGCGCCGGTGTTAGAGTCGCGACTCAGGGACATTGCGATCGCCACCAAGAACACACGGCTCAACAAAGGATTCTACAGGAATCTACTTATGTATGGCCCTCCTGGGACTGGTAAAACTCTGTTCTCAAAGGTAAGGTTGAGTGATTTACTAGTTAATTTACTTTCTAGCTTGAGAAGACTGCGATAAGACACATTTTTATATAATATGTAATCAAAAGAATGATGGCGATGATTAAGATAAGATAATATTTCTTTATTCTCAAAACTTATGACTATGACTAAGACAAAATAAAATTAAAAGGTCACAGAATTGGCATTACAATTTATGATTATTTATAAAATTATTATTTGTAATTTGTGTGTAATTTGTTCACAGAAATTAGCCAAACATTCCGGCATGGAGTATGCTATACTGACTGGAGGTGATGTTGCACCAATGGGTAAAGACGCAGTGGCGGCTATCCACAAAGTGTTTGACTGGGCCAACACAAGCAGGAAAGGTAAGATTCACTAGTTCTGTGAATATGTAATAGAGAAATTTCCTATCAATGACCTTTTGACGACCTCTGTGGTGAGGTGGGCGAAGGTCCGCGACGCAGAAGGTTGCGGGTTCGATTCCCGCCTTGTGACAAATATTTGTACGATCTGCAGATGTTTGTTCAGGGAGTTTTCTATGTATAGTAAAAATATCTATCTATGTAGTAATATTGTATTATGTATATCAGTCATCTAGTACCCATAACACAAGCTCTGCTTACCTTGGGGCTAGATGACGCTGTGTGTATTATTTATTTATTTACTTTGATTATTTTTGAAGGAGTGCTACTGTTCATCGACGAAGCAGACGCTTTCCTTCGTAAGCGCTCGTCAGAAAGGATCAGCGAAGATCTTAGAGCGGCTCTAAACGCGTTCCTGTACCGAACTTCGGATCAAAGCAACCGGATCATGTTGGTACTAGCCTCGAATACGCCGCAGCAATTTGACTCTGCGATAAACGACCGTCTGGACAAGATGATAGAATTTGGTTTACCTGGCTTGGAGGAGAGGGAACGCCTAATCCGCCTTTACTTTGATACGTTTGTTTTGAAACCAGCGTCGGAAGGAAAGAGGTGAGTGCTCCTCATGTCAACTATTTGCTAGACTAACTTTCATTAAAGCTAGATATTCATGATAGCTATAGAATTATAAAAAATCTAGCACAATTGTAGAACCCCTTTATATTACATAACACTGTGCACAAGTTTGGATAGATGGATAGTTTTACTTACTGACGCCACAGCAACTGAACGGCTAATGGTGAAATTTTGCATATATTTAGGCTTAAACGGGTAATTAAACATAGGTTACTTCCAGTGAAGTGTACGCTAGTAATAGTACTTAATGGTTAATTCATATTATAATTATACTTAGGTATGTTTCCATAGAAAAGATTATAAAGTTTCAGAATTAAGTTTAATTTAAACAAGTTTATCTCGTATTATCCTACTATTTACAAAAGGGTGACAGTTTGTGCCGTCGTGAAGATGCTTGGCCGAAGACAACGCCAAAACCAATGACTGGACTGTTTTGCACACACAAAGAACTAGAATAATTTATAGGATATTTTTATTACGCTTGCGTAGCCCTGGACCTATAGTTCGTATATTTTATAATTTCAGGCGTCTTAGCGTTGACCAGTTCGATTACGGCGCTCTGTGCAAGACTCTAGCGCAGCGTACAGCCGGTATGTCGGGCCGCGCGCTGTCTAAGCTGGGAGTCGCGTGGCAGGCCGCCGCCTACGCCTCGGACGACGGGAGACTGACGGAGCAGATGTGCATCGAGATCTGTGACGATGCCGTCAATGATCATCGACAAAAGGTAGAATAGGATAGAATATACTTTATTGCACAAAAAGTTGTACATAGGCGAACATAATGCTAGATAGCATTCTTTACCTGTTAACCTTTGGATAGTGTGGACTGTGGACAGTAATAGATAATTAAAATTATAGAAAACTATACTATAATCAATAGTGCATGACATTCATATAAATAGTAATGACCACAAAAAGCGAAAATTGTTCTTTGAACTCTCTGCCTTCTGTTTTAGTAATAGTAAAGTAAAGTAAAGTAAACTTTACTTTACTTTAATAAAACTCACTTATTGGCGCGCACTTATATTCTACGTCGAATTCCTTGTTTTTATTGGCGCAGCTGTCAGAGCTGTCTGTTATGCACAAGTTTGTGGGTTCGATTCCCACCGCGGTATACATTTTTGTATGATCATTTTACTGGCTCTGGTTGTTGTATCTAGTAAAATCTGTGATGTAAGTGTTCGTTTTGGCGGCGCTTATGTAACTTATAATGCCTACCTAGCAAGCACGCAGTATTGACAAACTTGTGTAAATAATGCTGCTAAGTACTGCTGCCATATCCAACGGGAAACTCGTTGGTCAATCTATCTTTAGGCACTTTATTATCCTTGTAGCATCCACGGCTCACTTGGCAAACTGATTATTTCTAAAATTCGAAGAGACATACAGAATCAAACTTGCAACGCCACCTTTACCAAACCATTATCTTTTTAAATAAGTTGATTGTTATTATTTTATGGATTTATGTGTGCTTATGAAGTAAAGTTTATAATAAGAAACATTCTAATACATTATCAATTTTTACACAGATGGAATGGTTGTCAGACGAGGAGAAATCTAGCAGCATGATGCCCTATCTTTTGAACTTGCAACCTTTGGAAGCCAAGACCCATGCACAAATCAAGGCAACCAATGCACAACCACAAAAAGAACCATTGAAGCCACAGATTGAACTGGAGAAGTGACCCAGTCTATCAGCTGACAAAGAAATACTGGATCAGATAGAAACAAACTTAGAATCTTCCAATACTAACACAAGCAAAGTGGACTGTGATTCCAATCAGAAATTCTTGTACAATTTAAATGCGTCTAAGCCGAAAAAGTTTCTATATCTCTCTGAATCAGACTTGGAAAATCTTCGTCAGCTTATTCTAAGGAATAAAATTAAGCGTGGACTTTAAATCGCCTAAAAGACGATAATATGTTTGGTGAAATTTAACACCATGAACAAAATACCTCAAAAAACTACTAATAAGATGGCAGCAGTGTGATACATTTTGGTCAGTGTTTACAGTACCTTATTAATAATGAAATACAGAGAAATCATTAGTAAGGCAATAATTACAGAAGAGCGACTTGTTGAAAAAATTTGTTTGCTTCATCAGTTTGAAACAGTTTTGTGACAAGATTTTTTGGTATAGCTGTATTTTGAAACTTACGCGATCTGAACACATAATGATTAGTAATTAACGGGTATTTATCGCGTTTCTTCTTCCTCCTTTCTTCTTCTTCTTTTCTCGACGTTTCAACAGGTTTGCACTCTGTCGTGGTCACGAGATGACTGTCATCTCGACACAGTCATCTCGTGACCACGACAGAGTATTTCATTATAGCTGTATTGTTTCACTTCTAGGCAAGGCTCTCATACACACCACAAAATTAATCTTCTAGAAGAGACTGCATTAGAAAAAAGACATTTCAAACTCTGACCAAAATTATCTTTAGTTGTAGAGTGAAAATACTTATTAAGGAAAGCACACTTAGGCCCGTATTATACTTACTCAGTACTATTTTACTGACACAGTTCATCATCTATGTCTTTCAAAATATGGGCCTAGAAGTAGTTATATGCTTCTTGTCTTTGCAATTTAGAATTATTCTTGTACAAAAACGTGCCTCTAAAATTTTATGTAGCACTAAAAGTTGTTGTGTAAATGCAAAGTGTGTAACAGTTAATGTAATGATCAATATCGCTTTTTGAAAGTTTTGTCTTTAGGAGTTAGGTGAAGTCCAAATGCTATTTAATTATTTTTTATTCCTTAGAGTTCTACTGATTGATTTTATTATGTTTAATGAAAGGATTATGTTACTAACTAAAACTAGAAGTTCCTTAAACTTAGATTTCACGAAAAATTTACGCTCAAATCTTGATTTGCATTCAATTTAAATTTCCAGAAAATAATTGGATTATTCTTAATAGATTAATAAATAAGACGTCTAGATTCGACTGTTTAAATGATATTTTAGAACTTATTTGTCTGAAATACACAATGCTTAATCTGTACATTTTATGGTCGCCTTGAAATAACACCCCATCCTCTTACTCCATAAGAGTTGTATGCAAGCGAGGTATTTATTTCGTAAAGCTAAGAACCGCCGTAGATAATTAGGAATTTGAAGACTGTTTCAGTTTTTGTAAAAAACATTAACATTGATGCTCGTTGCTCTTTATTCTTCCATAATCTTGTGTTGTTACCCTGACGAATTACATTATTCCAATACATTTCATAATAAAATTTCAAGCAAATCAAAGCATTTGTTCGAGGGTTATTATCATCGCTGATTTCGTCGCGCATCCATTGAGCAAACCAACTTATAAGTTATTTGAAATATTATTAAGCACTTTATTGTGTATCATAAGTTCACTTTCGTGATTTCTGTGGCACTGCCAAACAGTGTGCATTTAAAACTGGACTTATTCAAAATTAAATGATTTTTTATTTGTACCATGATAAGTTTATGTGAAATGTAATAATTTTTACATTTGAAATAATTTTAGTTACAAATGTGAGAAGCAATTTATTCCTGGTATATCTGGTATAGTCTACTTAGTATAAAAAATGTTGTTACTGTTAGTTTTAGCTGTAGCTATTATTTTTAGCAGTTATAATAAAAATTGTTATTAAATTCTGTTTTTATTGCCATACCTTACTTCAACAAAGTTTGCCGATTATGTAAACGTCACTATTATACCTACTATACATGCCCCTTGTATATCCTTTCAATATATATCTATACTACTACGTAATATTATAAAGAGGATAGATTTGATTGTTTGTTTGAATTGAATAGCCTCCGAAACTACTGGACCGTTTTGAAAAATTCTTTCACCATTATGATCCTTAATTAAATTAGAATATTTTCAAATAAGTTAGTGTTCCGTTCCGTACGAAAACTTCAATTATTGTTAAATACCCGAAACCGGTGCGGATCGCTAGTCCTTACTAATATTATTGTTTATGCGAAAGTAACACTGTCTTTCACGCCTAAACTACAGAACTGATTCTGAAGAAATTTGGAACAGACGTCCAGACCGGGAAGAAGGACAAGGATATCTTTTTACCCGGTGTCATGTTCCCGCGGGATAGTACTGGAAAAAGCAATATCAACGAAGCCGGATTTTGTTATCAAACTTATTCATTATACCTACATAGTATACCGCATACCAACCATAAGCATTATGTATATCTTGTTGTGTGGATCTCTCGTTCGCTATTTTTCGTATCCCTCGTCGTCCTGTTTAATAGGGCATCAGTATCTATGGCGAAGGTACAAGCGACAATGGCGCCACTCTCAACTTAAATAGCCTAGTTCACCGAACATGCAGTATGAACTTGCAAAAACTAATATAACCATATAACAGTATTTATACGGGTAGATAACGGTATCAAAGCAAGCAAAGGTATTAACTTCCTCTTTCCCGTGTTAATTAACAACCAAACTAAATAGTTTATAGAATATTTTATTGAATTAATAATAATGTGTAAAAAAGCGTTGCAATAGATTTTTATACATTTATATACATGGTTTTAACTTTAACCACACTGCCTTATATTTAGTACCTGCCACATTAATCACTACTATTAAAAAATTACTACTTATATAATGTTTATTACCCAATAAATAAATTAATTAATAAATTTCGAAACAACAAAAAATAACTAGGTATATCGTGGGTTGTAACCATTAAAATTAGATAATTAAATAACCACAATTAAAAACTAATGAAATATTTGCTATATAAAGATAAAGTTATAAATTCCATACAAAGCCAACAACATCAACACGCTCAATGCAGAATTTTGATGTAACTGTGACTAGGGATTCTATCCGCACTTCGGTCCCTTATAAAGTCCATAAGGACTTACATTCCTTTATAAGATTTGATCATGATTTGACTGCAGAAATTAAAAATAAGTAACAATAATGACACATGTCTCTTATACATGGTGCAAAGTTTTATATCAAGGATTTCGATCACACTAGGTAACAGTTAGTGCTCATTCATAATCGAACCTATATTGTCACTGTGATAACATAAAGCAAACCTGCACTTATGTATGCCCTATGTATATCTTCTAGAAAAATATGGGAATACATAGCTAAAGGACAAAGGTACTGCTTTGTAAGTGCACAAATATCACTAATATCCGAAAACAGAATTTAATTTGTGAAATTATAAACAGACTATTATTACATACATATTTAAACTATCTCAAATTGATAATGCCTTATATACAGTCAAGAATAACACTCAAATAAATAAAAATAAACAATTCTGGTGACTCCACACAGCATCATCCAGCCCCAAGCTAGTGTTTTGGGTACTAGATTATATCAATTCCAATTTGTTGGTCTTGCCTAGAATACCTAAGTGATTAATAAATTCTTAATCCATAACATAAGGAAGGTATGTAACCTCAAGGAAGGTATCAAAATATTACTGCCAGATTACCTTTACGGTGGACACGGGGGTTATTCACTTAAGTACCAACCCTAAGGCAAAATCTATTTTCTTAAATTATGTAATAAGTCTGGTTTAAAAATGGTACTTTAGTATATGCCTATTACAATACTTTCTTTAAGACTGGGAAATATAAATAACTTTTTACACAATTATAACATCAAAAGTGTGGTAAGATAGTTTATAAACATTGCTTCTTTTCTTTCACTTCACTTCTTCCACTAGTGGACAAAAAATTAAAGTGTACAGAAAATCAAAAACACCTTCCTTCCTATGTAGTACTGTATGAAATTTAACTTGTCTAAGTGCTTATTTTATTAGCCTAAAGAAATGAAGTTATTGAAATCTGAAATCTGGTTTATCTTGATCTGACCTTGAGTAACTATTTTACATTAAAATTACGACATAAGCATAGACATAAAGTAAAGCATTTAGTGGGTGATTCATACATAAATATTCAAACACTACTTAACATAATAAATTCTAATTACAAATCAAATAGTTGCATAATTCAACCAGTAAAATAACTTGTATTGCTATGAATTTCAGTACCTATACTTTGGTGTTAGTTACTCCTGCTGCCGAAACAACAAGTGGACTGTGCAGGTGGCTCATCATCAACAACCAAGATCTGTGATGTCCTGGATGTTGGTGTCTGAACATTTGTTTGAGTGCGAGTTGACATTTCTCGAGTTAGCTCTAAAAATAGATCTTCAACACCTTGGTTCATTTTGGCTGATGTGTAAAAGTGTTTTGCTCCTACTTGAGCAGCATAACTGAAATTGGAGGAAATATTATTAGCATGAATATTCCACAGAGTATTTTCATGATCTCATATGCAGTCACTTTATCGTATTGTAAAAGCATTCTGGTATTTATCAGTTAGTATGTATGTTAATAACACGCCTCTGGTTTTCCTCCAAATAAATATGTATAAGATAATTAATAGATATAACCAGTGCAAGACCTATAGACAATTTCACACTGGAACCTATACCTGAAGGATAACTCATTCAATCATTCAGGCATAATGAATTTACCTAATGACTGAAATTAGTTTAAAACAATAAAATATAAATAACATTTTTGGAATATAAAATATTATTATCACAATATATCTTAGTCAATTTTAATTTTGAAAAATTGTTTTGTTTCATTTGTATCCCTGCAAATTGTAAATAGTTTTAAAATACACTCGAGAGCAATGAATCCGGGTCACTCAAAGAATCCAAAAAATCTCGGAAAGTAAGAATGCTAGGTTAATGCAATAAATTGTTCTCCGACGAATCAAAATTTATGCTCTACAAGCACGATGGAAGACACAGAGTGTATAGAAGACCAGGGGAAAGATTCAAGCAAGCATGCATCGAAGAAAAAGTAGCCTACGGTGGTGGGTCTGTACTTGTGTGGGCCGGAATTTCTTCTGAAAGTCGCACAGAGCTGGTGATCATAGAAAACGGCTCTTTAACTAGCGTAAGATATGTGGAAGAAATCCTCAACGAACATGTTGGTCCATTTATGGTCAATTTGGGTGAGGATGCTATATTTATGCATGACAATGCCCGACCTCATACAGGTAGGATTGTGAATGACTACCTTCAAGAGATGAACATTACTTGTATGGAGTGGCCAGCGCGCAGCCCGGATATCAACCCGATCGAGCATGCTTGGGACGAGCTAGGGAGATGCGTAAAACAACGAAACCCTCCCCCAATCACGCTTCCTGAGCTCAAAATTGCTCTCACAGAGGAATGGGAGAATATTCCCCAAAATCATATAAGGAACTTGGTGTACAGCATGCCAAACCGCGTAAACGCAGTAATGGAAGCACGATCGTCATAAAGTTCAAAAATTTCATGTTTCCTATTTTTGTTTTAAGGAGAGATCAGCAGTTTTTTTTCTTTATGTAATTTTGTGTAAATAAAATGTATGGTGACTCATATTTTTTTAACTTTCATCTAAGGAGTATTAAATTTTCTATTAAATACAATTTATTGCATTAACCTAGCATTCTTACTTTCCGAGATTTTTTGGATTCTTTGAGTGACCCGGATTCATTGCTCTCGAGTGTATATTTTTTCCATACTAAAATGGAGTAACTTACCTTTCAGCCTCCTCCAGTGGCACAGTTCTTTCATGCTCCAAATCAATTTTGTTGCCAGCAATGATAAGAACAATGTCAGATCCCAACATTTTCTTTAATTCTTTAACCCAGTTTTTAACCTTGGAAAAAAAAATATGACTAAGTCACTTAGTAGAAAACAAAGGTGCACAGAGTAAAATAAAGGTTGCTGCCTGATTATAATTAGATTAGGAATCCTTTGTAACAAATCAATAAAAAGTATTTCAATGAAACATTAACTTTAAAAAATAGCATATGGTCTTACTGGAAAAGAGCTTTGGGATTTGCTGTCTGATCAATCAAATTAAAACTGGTTAGATCATTAACAGATGAGCATAGTTCGACAGAGATCTCTGCTATTCCCTATCTCCTCCCCGCAAAAAAGATATAAGAGATAAATGTTATTTTTTTCGTTTTTGAAAATCAGCCCCTCATTTTAATTAATTGATACCTTTTCAAAAGAGTCCTCATCGGTAATATCATAAACAAGTATTGCTCCATTCGAGTTCCTATAGTAAATCGGTCCAAGTGCATGGAACTTCTCCTGGCCAGCTGTATCCCAAATAGCCAAATTAACTCGCTTGCCGTTAATATTCAGCCTTTTGTTTAAAAACGTAGCCTGAAACAATAACAATGAAACTCTTAAGTACTCTTTTTTTTGTCATAGGAGCACAAGGCTAACTTAAATACCAAAATGTTCATCAGCATAACATCTAACATGTGTGTTGAAATCACTTAATCAAATTCCCATAGCATGTAAAAGTGAAGCAGCTAATACATAAATACATAATCATGAAATATTCCACACAACCTATCTTGGGTGTGTATTAACTATACATAGTTATGCAATGCAGTGGTGAATTAATGCTTTGTTTTTTTATTGAAAATCTTGTTTACCTGCAGCGTTGTAAGATGCTTATCGTTGAACTTATCTTCGATGTATCGCAAAAGCAATGAAGTCTTTCCGACGCATCCTTCGCCCAGTAATACCACCTTGAAGTTCTGAGTTCCGGCAGCCGCAGCCATTTTTCGCAGTATTGAAACAGGGGAGGCAAATTATGGGTGATAGATAACCTAATAGGTCTTACAAATTTAATAAGCGGACGTCCTTCAACAATAGATTGCTCGGTTCAAGTTCTGCGATGATCTCTGTCTGTTGGTGGTAGATTTAACTACACTGCGCAACTCATGTTACGCACGTATCGGTGTTAGTAACTGTTTTGTACTGTGCAATAAATACCTATAGAAAATTCTTTCTAATATTTCTTTACTTGTGCAATATTTGGGTGCAAACTTTTCGGAAACTACACAACATGACATGACAGGACAGACATACCTACATGACATAGATTTATAGTTTGTACGGTTTGTACACAAAGTCAGTGTTGCCTACTGTCTAAGCGAAAAAGCTCCGAAACGAACAAAACGATCCTGTTAGTAAAATATCGGAAACGAGGTAAAAATTTTAAAGATTATGCTCAATATGCAGATATATGGGCAATAGCATATAATATGTAAGCTTGGTATATACCAAGCTTTGGATTTGAATAATGATACCAGGCTATGTTCATAAATATCGTGATCATAACATAACAAGCAATTTTTATACCAGAAAAAAAGGCGACGAGACGTAAACATTTTGCTGGTGCCCTTAGGTCTTTTCCACCTTTTGTGACCCTGGATGCAATGAATGTCAGGGGACCGAAACAACACAAAAAAGGAGCGCAATTAGCGTAATAAAGCTACGCCTATATAAAAGTAGGTGCAAATAGGCTAAAATGATAATGAAGGACAGAAGAAAGATCCGCAGAGAGAGAGAGAAAAGTCTGAAATAGACCAAAAACAATCGCAACGCTGCGTGCTCAGACTAAGGAAGACTTGAAATACCTACGAAAAAAACGTGCATACCTAAAGTTAGTCTGGCACAAAGATGGCGGCTTGCCGTAGAGTTGCGCGTATTTTAACATTGAATATCGATAAGTAAGTAATTGAGTTGCACGGAGTTGAATTCAAAATTTTCGAATATGAGTAAGTAGAAGAATAAGTATCTTTAAGCTCTGTTCAGTTTTATTAAGGTTTCTATACCTACGTGATCCGTAACGGGTCATTAGCATTACATTACCCTCCGTCCTATCGTCTAGAATGAATACAAAATACAGGTGTTCCGTTCCCCTGAAACATTTTCAATAAGAGTTTATATAAACAATGTTTCATACAATATTCCCCTACAAAGAATGTGTCGATTGTATAATGAAGTAGCGAAATCCAATGACGTAGATATTTTTGATAAAAACCATTGTAGATTTAAGCGTAGTATAAAAAGATCTTGTAAAGCTATTATTTATTTGTCTAACTAAGTTGATATATTATGTCTTTTTTCTCTTTATTTATGTAATTTTATTATTAATGCATGCAACATTATTGATTTTCTCTGTGTTCACATAATTGATTTCAATCTAGATCAGAATTGTAAATACCATAAGTTTAATGTAAGTAATTTGATTGTTATCTGATTTGTGAATGAATAAATAAATAAACGTGTAAACGTTGTACCTTGATGGCGTGTGTGGAAGAGTCTTAGACAATCACTGACCTATCAAGCCCATTCCATCAAAAATTATGTCCCTGGCACTACACCTTTGAATCTTGGTTCGCGGTGCCTGTCCCTTGTTACGGCTGGCGGAGGCTGCACTCCCTTCGCGCCTCCGGCTTATTATATACACTCTAGGGGCGCCACGCACAAGACCACGTGGAGTCGGGGTACTCTGTGTCGGATCCGCCACTCAAATTGAACTTAATCAACTCTTCCCGGAATGCTCTGTAAAGTTTTTATTTATTGTTTCTGCATCCATATTTAACGACACACTTTGACCTCTAGCACCGAGGTCATTGAACTTTGGGGTCAAACCGCTGAACCAAACTTGCACCCCTAGTGACCCTCTTAACGATGCCACAAGATAAAAAACATTTGTTAAAACATCTTTCGAAATTTTTCTAAGTCTGAACGACATACTTTGACCTCTAGCGCCGAGGTCATTGAACTTTGGGGTGGATCACCTGAACCAAAGTTGGACCCCTAGTGACCCTCTTTACGTAGCCAAAAAAAAAAATACATGTTATATATACATAAAAAAATTCGTCGAAAATTTTCTAAGTCCTGCGTCCCGTAAACTCCACCCCAACCAAAAATTCTGTCCCTGGCACTACACCTTTGAATCTTGGTTAGCTTGGTTCAAAGTTGCTGACGCTGCTGTAAATAATTTTTTTTATTTTTGTGTTTTTGGTACTGCGTCGATGAAATAATTCGTTATCGATAATCGATGTTTTCAAAATACCGAACCCTAACTCTATTTACTATGACGAATAATTTTCTCCTAAAATCACATAATATTCATAGTAAAACATTAAATGAATAAAGAAAAGCAAGCGGATCTTTATAAACTTTCCCACAAACAGCAAAATGTTTGAAAATAATAGAAAATGTAAGAAATTTTGAATGAATTCGGTACCTTTCCCATGCAACGTTATATTTTGATGTTTTTTGTTGATTTTCATGCGACAGCCAAACACTCTGCACATACACTTATAAAATGCATTATTCTCCAAGTTTGCACACTATAAAAAAGCATAATTATCGCCTATTAACTCTAAATTTCCTTCATTTTCGAATAAAAACAAGTCCGGATGACAACTGATGTACTTGTTGTTTACGGAGACAAAACATGGCGACCGGCCGCAGGGGGTGAGGGGTGAGGTATTTTGTGACGTCACCAAAACAATGTTGCCATTTTCAGTCATGATCAAACTGCTGTTGTCCTTTTTAGGGTTTTGTCATCGGTTGCAAAACCCTTATGAAATCGCTTTGGGTCTGTTTTGTGTTTTGAATCCTTAATATCTCAGAAACTACTGCAGCTATTGACTTGAAATTTGAAATAATAATACATTTTGTGCGCCCGCACATATTTATAGAAAAATAAATGAAAATAAATGAAAAATTAAAATGAAGATTTTCCATACAAATTTTGAAATCGAAATTTTAAATGGAACGTACAAAGTCGAAAGTGGTATCAAATGAAAGGTAGTCGTTTGTAGATTTCAAAATAGTTTTTGAAATTTCGGTAGATTTCATACTTTTTAAAATATTTTGAAAATGGTCAAAAAAATGACCGTTCCCCCCCCCCTATCTCCGAAGATTGCAGAGCGATCGACGTGATATGTACCAAGTGTTTGTAGGTATTGATCTATATTTTATAGGAAAAATATAGAGAAGTCTGTAAAAATAATACTTTTTGAAATATGGTCAAAAAAGGGCGGGAAAAATTTCTAAAGGGGTGACTACCCCCCCGAGTTGGGTATCAAATTAAAGGTATTGGTTTGTACATTCTAATGAAGTTTTTGAAATTTCGATAGATTTTATACTTTTTGATATATTTTGAAAAAGGTCGAAAAATTGACCGGTACCCCCCCTCTATCTCCGAAGATTGCAGAACGATCGATTTGATATGTACCAAGTTTTTGTAGGTATTGATCTATATTTTACAGGAAAAATATAGAGAAATCTGTAAAAATAATACTTTTTGAAATATGGTCAAAAAAGGGCGGGAAAAATTTCTAAAGGGGTGACTACCCCACCGAGTTGGGTATCAAATGAAAGGTATCAGTTTGTACATTTTAATGCAGTTTTTGAAATTTTGATAGGTTTTATACTTTTCGAAATATTTTGAAAAAGGTCGAAAATTTGACCGTTCCCCCCCCTCTATCTCCGAAGATAGCAGAGTGATCTATATAAAATGTACTAAGCGTTTGTAGATATAGGTCTATATTTTACAGGAAAAATATAGAGAAGTCTGTAAAAACAATACTTTTCGAAATATGGTCAAAAAACGAATTTTCATACAATGGGGGCTATTTCATTGAGAGCAATATCAAATCAAAGGTATGGATTTCGACAATTCAAAACAGGTTTTAAAAATCGTCTAAGTTTCATACTTAGTGAAATACGTAGAAAAAAGTCGAAAAAATAACTGTAGGTACCAACCCACTTACCTACCCACTAATCTCTGTAGTAACTGTAATAGTAGGGTTCCACAGCGCCACAAAACCGTTGTTCTCAAAATTTTAAAGTCCATACCCAATGTACTCCACTGCGCTCGAAGAATATTTAGATAATAAGATTATTGAATTCATGAATTCCACCGTGCTCCAAAAAAATATGAGAAGAGTAATGTATCCTGGATAATCCACAGAACATCATTTAGCGACAAGCTGAGCAAGCTTGTGTAATTCGTACTACTACGATATCTGTTATACTTAATAAAGTATATATAAGTATCACATTAGATGATTTATTTTTGTGTACGTAGAAAAGGACTAGAACACTCGAACAAATAATCTGCAGATCTTACAAATATTAGTCCCGAGGCGGGAATCAAACCGCAACCTCCTGCGTTGTAAGCCCACCGCGCTAACAGGTCGTCAATATACGTACCTACCTAAACGACAAAAGTTCAAAACCCTCGGCGCGCGAGTTACACTCGCACTTGTCGTACTTGTTTACTCATGATTATCTTCATTAGTCAAAAAGAGATGCCGATATGTCAGTAACTCTGCTGTCGAAATACATCACACTTCTATAACTAACTGTTCGTAACAAGTTCGTATAGATGTTTATGCCAGATCTATATTCCTCTATAATCTAAGGCTGCGTGTAAATCATCCACTAATCTGCCACGACTGTCACAGTGTCAGTGTCAGGAAAGTTAATTTCTAGCAGGCAGGAGGAAGGCTGGGAAGCTTTGATTGAGGATTGCGGTCTTCTTTCGGGCTGGAGCTCAGACTAAGGAATAAAATTCCGCAGAGAGAGAGAGAGAGAAAATCCGTTAGTATACAATTTCCATCGTTTATGGAAATTGTATACCTAGGCTGCGTTCAGAGGCTCAGGGTGCGGTTGTTTAGTCATCCGAAGGTTCAGAACGAGTCGGTTGTTATACGTCAAAGTTGACATTATCATGACAAAACTGACGTTACAGTTGCCGGACGTTCGTTTGTTTTGTTTTTGTTTTGCGGTTACTTTGAGGTAAATTGTATCTACTGACGGTAACTACCATCGATAACTGATAAATACTGAAAATTTTGAAATTTACTGTAGAAATCTTGATATATAAGTAGATAACAAACTATGACAATAACAAACTATGACAACGGAAAATATGACAGCTGTCAATGTCAGAGTGTTTTTCGTCGATCGAATAACACCGGTAAAATGTTGCAACCGTCGCAGGTTGTGAACGCTTTAGATAATAACAACCGAGCGTTTCTCTGAGGTCATGAACGACCTAGTTGCACTCCGAGCGCGCTCGAGCGTAGGTTGTGAACGCAGCCCTACTCCACTCATGCAATGGTCGTGTTTGCTTCTATAATGAACGGTAAATTTTGAAAAACGTTTGTCCAGCGCGCATAACAAACAAAAATAAGTCAAGGCAAGAACGCGTAGCGTAACAATCTACGAAGTTTTGCGTGGATTTCCCCTTGCGCTTAACATTAGCACGAATGAATTAACGCTTAGGTATTTATAACTCGCCGTTTGGTGCCGGCATAGAATTTCACCACCCCAACTCTTCCCGTGGGTGTCGTAAGAGGCGACTAAGGGAAACACAGCAGGGGGCGAGCAGCAGCGCCTTCTGCAGAACAACTACACCGAACTGCGATCCCCAACCCGCATGCTCAGCGTGGGGTTTATGGGCACTAACCCCCAAATAGTGGTGCCATCTATGGCGCTCATTAGGGGAGGCCTATGTCCAGTAGTGGACTATTATAGGATGGTGATGATGATGATGATTTAAAACCCTAAACGATGATAAATACGTTGTAGTAACGTTATTCCAGGGTAAATTTGCTCGCAGATTATGAAACAAAACAAGATTAGTCAAGTGCTAGTGTAAGTCGCGCGCCGAGGGTTTTGAACTTTTGTGGTATAGGTAGGTACCTACTACCTACTTATATTGACAATCTCGGTGGCGTGGGCTAAGGCTCGCCTACGGCGCAGGAGGTTGCGGCATCGGGACTAATATTTGTACGATCTCCAGATATTTGTTCGGTCTGAGTGTGTTCGGGCGTTCTATTTTTACGTGCCTACACAAAAATATTACCTATGAAATTGCCGTTTTGTATGAAAAAATTTAAACGAATTTTTTTCATGTATTTTTATTTGTATTAATCAAAGTAATCACCCATGCAATCAATGCATCTTTGCGAACACAGTGGCAGTTTACTGATGCCCTTCTTAAAGAAATCAGCAGGACGGGAGGCAACAAATTCTTCAAAGGCATTTTGTACTGCCTCTTTGGTATTGAATTTTTTTCCCGCCAAGAAGTTATCCAAATTCTGGAAAAAGTAGTAGTCTGTAGGGGCAAGGTCTGGTCAGTAGGGCGGATGACGGAGAGCTTCCAACCCCAGTTCTTGCAACTTGGATACCGTCTGCTGTGCATTATGAGGTCGCGCGTTGTCGTGCAGGAGCAGCGGAGAGGAGCGATTGACCAATTCTGGTTGGAGATGTGCCAGCTTCTCCATCATTGTGTTCAGTTCTTCACAGTACACATCTGCAGTAATGCTCATCCCGTTTGGTAAGAAGCTGTGATGAATCACACCGGGGCGCTAGACCACCAAACAGTGACCATCACTTTTCTAGGGATGAGTTTTCGTTTAGGGCATTGTTTAGGTGCTGAACCAGGATCCAACCAACTTGCTGAGCGCTTGCGGTTATCAAACAGAATCCATTTTTCATCGCAGGTAACAATGCGGTTCAAAATTCCTTCATTTGTGTGTCTGTTGAGCAGTGCAAGGCACGTCTCGACGCGTACTTCGCGCTGGCGATCATTGAGTTCGTGGGGCACCCATTTGTCAAGCTATTTTACGCTGCCAATTTGACGCAAATGGACCAATATTGTTTTGACGCTAACGTCGAAAGCTGCTGCTAATTCAGCCGTAGATTGTGTTTTTGTAGCATCAGCTTCCACAATCGCCTTTAATTCGTCATTGTCAGAACGGCAATTTCATAGGTAAAGATCTATTATCTATCTATGTGATATGGGTAGGTATTTTATTAACTACAATAACAGTTTTAAAAAAGACTTGAGAAATCTACGTTTCTACATCTACTTTCTTAAGGAGATAGGTAGATACCTACTGGTAATATTTATTGTCAATGAAATAGCTCCTCGGGCTTGAAATACTTAGAAATTAAAAACAACCGCTTAACCGCTGCTGTTCGTCTACTTACTCCAAACCGCATCATAATATTGTGAAGGTCGAAAGCTTTGGAAAAGTCGACATAAACCTGTGTCCTGTAAAATGACTGGATGGTATTCACAAGATTTATGTTTACGATTTCTGTAGACAGTTTAGTAGTAGGTACATTATTATTTTATTTCACCTATAAAGTAAGATCTACAAATTCTTTAATGGATCGTTTCGTAGTAGTTAACACTAGGTAGACGTTTTGCTTTTTCATCTTTTTTTTTGCGGATTTGAACCAATCCATAGCGTTTGTGGTTGTAGAAACGGGCTCAGTAGTAGATTCAGGAATGGAAGCCTCCGTCGTTGTAGTACCTGACGATACTGATGAAGTGTTTTCTAAAATGGTTTTGGTTTCTTGCGAATATGTTCTAGAATGAATAGTCTCCTGTGTTGTAGGTATATTTTGAACTGTAGCCACTGCAGTAGGAATCCTTTCCATAGGCTGTGTGGTGTTTTTTAGTATAGTCTCTGAAGCCATCCTCATGTGTATTTTCGTACCTTTGGGTCTGATTTGACGTACGTAATATTTAATTTTCTTTACTCGTGCTTTTCTTGTGCACGTAGTAGACGTATTAGACAGTAAAAGATCTTCGATTGCTTGAGGTGTCACTGCCCATTTGTAGGATGTCTTATTGTTCATTTCAACATTTTCATTTAAGTCCACATCGGATCTTGGTGCGGAAGCATTCTTCAGTATTCGAGGTGCCGTCATGTTTGAGGATTCTTTAGGATTATTTCGAAATGTTGGTTTTACTTGGTCAACTGTGGTCGATTTTAATTCATCAAGAGTTCGTAGCAACTTCAGCGGCCCCTCGTCTGTTACAGGATTCGTTTGGGTATTTAATATTACGCTGTCTCTCAAGGAGTTTCTTCGAAGATTTTTTTTTATTTGAAATGCTGTGCTACATGGTTGCTTAGATGACGGCGTACAGTGTCCCTGGGCATCCCTTCTAGATTTACGGTCTTCTAAAGCTGGTGGCATCATCAGCGGTGCCTCTTCTATTATGGGATTCTTTTGGACATTTAGTTTTATCTGCAGTATTATTTTGGATTTGCAAACTTCAAGAGCTTGTGGTATAACGGGCGGGCTGCTGTCTCCCCCAGGGGTGTTTCTGACGTTTTGTTTTATTTGCACAGTTGGGTTTGATTTTTTATTTTTAAGCTTTTGTGACATTTTTGGCGATCCCCCGTCTCTCATAAAGTTTCTTCGAAGGTTTTGTTTTATTTTAAATGATTTTCTAGGTTCAAGGTGTTTAAGAATTGGTGGCTTAGACGACGGCACCCAGTCTCCCGGGGTATCCCTTCGCAATTTTTGTCCTGTGAAACGCAAAGCAAGACTAGATT
Organism: Eupithecia pulchellata; assembly: GCA_963931895.1. Lineage (NCBI taxonomy): Eukaryota > Metazoa > Arthropoda > Insecta > Lepidoptera > Geometridae > Eupithecia > Eupithecia pulchellata. Next base: position 4,438,684 of record OZ007520.1, on the reverse strand, counting down.
TACCGTCTTCCAGTGGTGGCATCATTAGCGGCCCCTCGTCTGTTATGGGATTATTTAGGGCATTAAGTTTCATCTGCAAAGCTAAGTTGGATTTGCGATCTTTAAGAGGTTGTCGTGTCGTCGGTGAGTTGCTGTCTTTTGGAGAGGTGTTCCGGACGTTTTGTTTTATTTGCTCTGTTGGGATTGATTTTATAATTTCCGGAGCTGGTAGAATCATCGGCGGCCCTCTATCTGTAAGAGGATTCCTTATGACTTTTTGTTTTACCGAAGAAGCCGTGTTTGATCCGAGGTCTTCTTGACTTTGTGTTATATTTGGCTTTATATCTTTCAGGGGGTTCCTTAGGATGTTTAGTTTTATTTCCATAGTTGAGGTTGATTTCAGATTATCAAGTGTTTGTGGCGTCGTCGGCGATCCCCCGTCTCTTAAGAAGTTTGTTTGATGGTTTTGGTTTACCTGAAAAACTGAGTTTAATCGAGGATCTTTATGGGTTTGTGGCATCCTCAACAGTTTTGTATGTCTTTTTGGACTGAAGTTTTGTTTTATTTGCCCAGCTGAGGTCGGTTCAAGGATTTCAAGCGTTCGTTTTTGCGCGATGTGCACTACCGTGGAGTGTATCCAGGATAACATTGGTCCAATTGCTATAAAAATCCGGTGTCTCAGTCTACAGTCGTTAAATAATGATATCCCCAGTAGCCGGTCATGAAGCATTAATGGCAATCCTTCTACGTATTGGCAAGCATTCAAATCCGCCATGATCTTACCAGTACAAACGTAGAAACTATTTTGCTGACTGTAATCTCTATCACAACTATGTATTACAGATGATTGCATTCTTAATTTAGAGTTCTTTGCAACAGGAATGTAAATTTTCTGACCTAAAGTAGTGGCGGGCTCTACAGCGCTCAGGGTAACAACATTTTTCGCCATAATATTTGATTCCAATACAACCAAAGCCACATCTGAAACTGATGACCTCAATTTTAGGAATGCCCAGTATTTATTGGTGTAAGGGTAAGTGTAAATTTTTATGATGGGTATTATTTGACCGGATTTGACAAATAAACATTTTCTCGCGCAAGCAGAAGTCGTCAGTACGATATTTTGATGGATCATAGTGCCCATACAACATATTTCGGGCTCTCTACAAAAATTGCAGCTGAATATCACTATGCTCTCTGCTCGTATCAAGCTGCTTACGAAATGAAAAGTTTGCACCGTAAATCCAAAGAAGTATAATATTTTCACGAGTGCAATAAAGTTGCAACGCATAATAAAAAATCATAGCTATAAAATTATGTATTATTTTTAGTTGTTTCACTTCCCTTGATAATGAAAACAATAGTGATCGAGTGTTTTTCATTTTCACACCGTAGTCTGCATACCTACCTAATACAAGTTCTACTTATTGCAATGTCGTTCCTTATATATTATCAAACGTTAGTCTGTTCGTATATTCTGACCACTGTCCACTTCTTTGAAGTAGGTACTTAGTTCCAAGTTCACCGTTGATATCACGCGACTTGACGCGACTACATAGGTATATAACTTTAAAAGTCGTTTACGTAGACGCGATGAAAAGTTAGCTTTAAAACGGCGATGAGATGGGCTTTCTCGGTTTATGAATTCTTTTACCCAGAACCGAGTTAAGTTAAACGTGTTTATACTAATGGTGATATCCACTCTTAATCTCCAAGAGCGCTAGAACGACTTTGACATTACTGATGTTAATAATAGGCATTTAATAGGCATAGAATATGCCTGCATAAAGGTTTGCACTTAAAGTTGGAGGTGACTCCTTTCACAATTTTTTCTGCCTTTAATAGTTTTGACCAACCACTCTGATTCACTCTATCCGCCCGGCTTTGCTCAAGTAAAGTATAATTATGTCTTTTATTTAACAAAAAATTCTAAAATTATAAATTTTTACCTACAGGTTGGGATACCTTACTGAAGTTTTCATAGGGAACCCAAATTTTATTGAAAATATACCCATGTTTAGTATCAGGGATAATGTAAGATTAGAGTAATGAATGACATACCTAGCAAAAACCTAAGATATGAACCTGAAAATTAAAATAACAACAAATATAATGCGCATCTACCGTATAGAAAGAATAAAAATGCTTTTGGTCAAGAAGCAAAATTTAAGTTCTAATATTAAATTACAAAGCAACAAAAAATACTGCAGATCTGCGAGGAGGCGGAAAAAACGACTCTCCGTCTAAATGGAGAGTGCAGAGCGCTATTGCAAAAACGTAGCACTTATCTGGGTAAACATTTGTATACTTCAGATGAGCTACGAGACTTCCCCGAAGAAAATCCTACAGGTCTTAGCTGCTGAAAGGGCAAATAAACTATGTAGGTACGCCGCCGTTTCAGAGGTGAACTCATAAAGTAGTACTTTTGTATTGGATTTTTGTGATCACAATAGGCCACCATAGCACCTACGAAAACCAAAAGCTAATTAAAATTGTTGGCCACAAAATCACGTGGACTGAAGAAAACAGCATTCAATATCGAACTGAAGGTATGTAAGTTTGACTTTTTAATTTTCTCGCAATCAAAGTAAATAGTACAGTTTTTCACTCGGTATTTTTTTAACCAAGTCTATTCACCTAGTATAAATAGGGTGGTTGAGTCCCTTCTACAAAAATACATGTTGATTGTTTTTTTATGATATTACTTTTGTAAATATTTTGAAAAAAATCTGAAAATACACCAAAAATTGTCGCCCAATCCCTGTCTTCGAAGTTTGCTAAGCGATCCATCTGAAATGTATATAATATAGGTACCAACCTTATTAAAATTCATTTATTCTTTAAATAGCGAAGTCTATAACTGGTACCTATTTGTATAATTGATAAAAGTTCGAAAGATTTTTTCGAGTTGGCCCCCAGTAAATGGCCTCTATCAACTTTTTTTTGATAAAGTCGATAGAGGATTAATTTTGATAAAGTTCATAGAGGCGATCTACTAAGATTTGTCTTAACAAACACTTATCTAAGTAGAATTTCTCTGCTTAGAGATAGATAGCAATCCTGATAAGTAGGTACCAGCCGACCGATTGCATGCAAGATTTTCATTCTGCGCCTAAACAATCAATCTCCCGCAATCGCATGACGCTCGATATCAAACCATCACGCGCCACCTGCCTCGAAATAGAACTCCCATTCATAAACAATGCACGTCGTGAATGAAATACTATCACCATCGCATATTTACATCGAATAAATAAGCCAGTCCGGTATTCTGAAAGCTTCCAGCTCCATAAAATAAGATAACAGAGTTATGCGGATGGACGTGCCAATTTGGATTGCAGCTAATGAAATGAAGCTGCGTTCAGATCGGCTTCAACGGTTTTTTTTACCTTAAATCGGACAAATGACATTTTAATGTAGATATAAGATTTTTTTTATTTATGAAATTATTTGTACGATACCGTTTTCACTCATGTGTTCTTTAACGCGATTCAAAAATTAAAATCCTTTACATTGTTTGTACATTAGTAGGATACTTTTCGACCATCTTAAATACTTGTAAACACACTCTATTGGTATGTGTATTTAGAGATCACTATACCTAGGAAGGATGTCGTTACTACCTACTTCTCATTCTTATTTTTGGATATTTAAACTATACAAGGTGCCACGGAAAGATGCCACTAAGCCAAAATGCGGCGGTTCTGGACCATGAGGTGAATAGCATGTGCACTATGATACACGCAACGGGCGATGGTCTGCCTGCTATGCTGGAGGTTGCTGGTTCGATGCCCGGAACTTGGGACATTATAAAGTTTGTACGATCTGTAGATATTTAGTCTGGATGCTTTCTATTTTCCCTATTTGATGTATTATTTTAAGAGTGTAATTATGAAGTTTGAGAAAAATTATCAGAATGTGTGGAAGCTTCTTACTACCTTCGTAATTTAGGAAATGACGATACGACGAGAAACTTTTATCTTGGATAAGTATTTTAAAAATAAAAGGAATTAACATTTGCTAGATTGTAAATTGTTTAAAAATATTTTTCTGTATATTTTCTGCAATTTTAGTATCTCAGGAACAGCACACTTTTGTGTCGGGTGTTTGTTTTGTCAAGAAACCTAGAAGTATTTATTTAATTAACTAGTCTTTTAGTTAGTACATGAAAATAGATTAATCAATAAAGTGCTCTCGCTCAGTACCTACTTTCCAATAACGCAAAAACCATATATGGTCTAGACATGTGCGCCGACGTTGAAATAGTCGGCGGCGGACGCCGGTCTGAAATCGGCGGCGGCGGCGTGATTTCGGCGTGAAATTGGCGTGATAGTATTTGTTTAGAATCTGTTATATTAATTTAAAAATGCTTGCATACTGTTATAATTTATTATGCTTTCTTATGTTAAACATAAATTAGGTAGTTTAAAACATCTAGCGTTCCTCCAGTAGGTTCAGGCCCCCAAAGTTTAATTAGGTACCTTTGTAAAATAAGGAACATATTTTGGATAGGTAGGTGTACATACATAGAGCCCTCACCAGATATATGGAGTCGCGCCAACTTTGGCTCAGTGGATAAACAACATGCTCAAAAACAGAGCGATACAAGTGACAATCAATAAAACCACCAGAGGTATACTTGTCAGGGGTTGCCCCCATGGCGGCGTCTTACCGCCCCTTTTATGAAACATAGTTGTTGAAGAGCTAATCCACGACCTCAACGGACGCAGACTGGTCACAATAGGATATGCGGATGACCGTGCGATCTTGGCGACAGGCTGTTTCGAAAACATCACAGTAGGATATGTGGATGAACTCGCGATCTTGGCGATCGGCTGTTTCGAAAACACACTACGCGAACTGATGAAACTTGCCTTCAAAACCATCTAAGCATGGTGTTCCGACCATGAACTCTCAGTTAATCCAAACAAAACGGAACTAATAATGTTCACAAACAAGCGACATCTGGGAAACATTAAACTCCCTAAATTATTCAACACAGTGATCAAGCTAAAAACAGAAGTCAAGTACCTAGGAGTCATACTAGATAGCAAACTGCTGTGGAACAAACATCTTGACAACAAACTTCAACGTGCGACGTCAACCCTCTACCAGCATTCTGCTGCATTAGCAGAATGCTTGGCAAAACCTCGGGGATCTCACCAAAAATAACCATGTGGCTCTACACTGCTATAATTAGACCAACATTAACCTACGGAGCGATAGTCTGGTGGACAAGAACGGAGTTAAGCGCCGTGATAACGAGACTACAGCGGTTCCAAAGAATGGCCTGCTCAGCCATAACAGGCTGCATGAGAACCATTCCCGGCGCTGCCCTGGATATCATTCTAGACCTCGCACCATTAGATCTACAATGTCAGCCCTAACACTACAAAACATAGGTCTCTGGGCAATCACAAGCAGTCCACACGCCCAGATCATGGACAGGCTATAAATTATTAACCCCTCATAGCTGCCCCATGTGATAGAATACCCAGCAAACCAATGATAAACAAGCACTACCAAATACAACTATACGAGCATCAGAAAGATGAATCTGGTACACAAAGTCAGTCAGATCTATACAGATGGCTCTAAAACGGACACAGGCACAGGCGCCGGGGTCCACTCATTGGACCTAAACATTAACATATCAGTAACACTAGGAAGGCACAGCTCTATATTTCAATGCGAATGTGTAGCAATAACTCAGGCGGCCACAGCTGTACAAAAGAGAGGAATAAATGAACAATGTGTTCGCATTCTCTCCGATAGTGCTGCCATACTCAAAGCCTTGGAGGGGAGTAGCTGCAACTCCAAGTTAGTGTACGAATGCCATCTGGTATAAGAAATAAACAAACAACAAGATTACCCTTCAATGGATAAAAGGACATAGCGGATCGCTAGGAAATGACGACGCTGATGAACTGGCACGGTGAGGATCGGAAACTACCACAGAAGATCCACTGCCTTTCCTCCCCTTGCCATTTTCATTACTCCAAACATGGATTAGGCTCAAAACTAGAATGATGCATAATGAACGATGGACACGCCGACGCAAGTCAAACTAGAGAGGCGCTGACATCAATATCAAAGAATCTAACTATACGTTTATTGAAGGAACAAAATTTTAGGAACACTAACAGGGAATTGCTTACTGAACAAACACCTATTCACCATCGGAGCGACAGACAGTCCTCTCTCCAGAGGATGCCTCAGTGGCGACGAATCAGCTGCCCACGTTGTCCAGGAATGCGAGGGAGTAGCAGCAACACGAACAGAAATGCTCAACTTGCCGAGGTTACTCCGCGAAGCCTGTGAAGATCCCAGGAAGATTCTGCGCTTAAAGACGAGTTAGGCTGGCTCTGCTAGCACTCACACCACGCATAATGGACCAAAACTGAGTCCATATGCGGAAATAGGAGTACTTCTACCTAAACCTAAGCTATCGTACTAGAGTATATGACGTCATTTGGTACTTATAAACTTTACCAATTCCGATCCCTGGTAATAATAATCAATAAAATGACGGGGTTTTCAAAGCGTCTAAAAGGTAACGTGTCACGCCGAATTCACGCCGATTGGCTGATCGGCGGCGGCGGCGTGAAAAATTTGCCGGCGGCGGCGGCGGGTCGGCGCGGCGCACACGTCTAATATGGTCATGCCACTCTAAATCCATCTCGAATCGGCCCTAATTACCTATTATCAGCTATTTACTCGTACTTTCACTAATCTGTATTATTTTTATTATGAGAACTAAGTTTGCTCAGCTAGGGCCCAGATGACGCTGTGCGTAGGCCGCAAGTTAAGAAATGAAATCTGCTTATTTTCCCGTTAGTACAGCGTGAAAGTAAGGCTGTATAAACACAGCTTTAAAAATAAATAATTAGGTAAAGGCATTTATCAGGAACGTAGGTACAAGCATTTGCGTAGGCGCTCATAAGCGTCCTACACTAATTCAACTCTTACGTAGGTGCATACCATTGATAAACCGATGCCAAATTCCTTGGAAAACTCCTTGGATGAATGGACTTTGATCTTGATGGATACCTACAAAAACAAGAGTTTCAGGTCGATGTAAAAATAAAATACGTGTAAAGGCGTCAAAAACTTTATTCACATTTTTATTTAAAGCTGCTGTGAGCTTACGAATTAGATTGTTAAACTATCCTGAATTTAGGTACTCCATAGGTTTCGTGGGGGAGTCCCTGGCTGGTAGAAGCTGAAATGTGCTCACTTTTTATAAATCCTGAGTTCGCGGAGCCGAAAGAGGAGGGAGCAGATCCGCTGAAGACAGAGCTGGAGCTTGCTTCTGAGGCATCGTTGCTGGAGGTATCAGAAGACCCAAATGACTGTGTGTTTGCCGATGATGACACAATGGGTGCTTGTACAGAGGAATCTGATTGAGAGCTGGGAAACAGGCTCGATTGACTAGAGCCGCTGGAAGTACTAGAGACGGATCCACTGGAAAAACCAGAGGATCCACCACTCAACAAACCAGTGTTTGATCCACTTGATAAGCCGGAAATTGAACCACTATTTAGGCCAGAGCTGCCACTGGTTAGACCAGAGTTAGAGCCACTAGACAGACCATAAATGGAACCGCTAGACAAAACAGAGCTAGAGTCGGCACTAGGGTAGCTGGAAACCGAGCCACTGCTAATGCTAGACAGAGAGCTAGAGTCGACACTAGGGTAGCTGGGGATAGAAAGAACAGCGGGAGCATTAAAAGAAGAGCCGATGCTTGAGCTGGAGAAGCCGGACCCGAGACTGGAGTCACTACTGGGGTAACTAGACACAGTAGGGTAGCTGGACACACTTGGGTAGCTAGTTACACTAGGATAGCTTAAGACGTCTGGAAGAGCACCAGAAATCACACTGCTACTGTCATCTAAAGATATGGCGGCGGGGCCAGACGCGTAAGATACAGACTGACCGTCCTTGTTGTAGTCATTTACAATGTTGTTGATCACGGCTTGAGAGTCTTCTTTGTTGTTGTATTTGACGAAGAAGACCTCGGGCTTGCTGGGGGGCTTCTGCTCAACCTTAGGAACTACAACTTCATTGTGTACTTCGGGTTTTTTCTGCAAGACGTATACAATAGTCTTTTCTTCGCTTTGGGGTTGGACTGGTAAAATTTGGGTGTTATATGTGGTTGAAGGGGTTTTGATAAAAATAATTTTATAGTGCTTCTGGGCAGCAGGTAATGTGACACGAGGGAGAACCTTGGGTAACTCGGGCTCTTCTGGAGCGGCGTGGACGTAAAAATGTTTGAAAACCTGCGTAGGCGTGTTAGACTGCTGTTGATAGAACTGTTGGTATTTCTCGCCAGAGGTGTAATGAGTTGTTTGGTACTCGTTGGCTCCTTGGAGGGTGGGAACCGCAGTGCTGGGTCCACCTACAGTTTGGTAGTATTGACCACTGCTAATTCCGGCAAGACCGCTTCCCAAATTGCTGCCAAGTCCATTGACGTAGCCAATGTTAGAACCGGTGCTCAAGCCACTGGCGTAACCATAGTTGGAACCGCTAGAGTAAAGGTTGCTAAGCCCACCGCTCGAGGAAAGGCCTCCGTTGAGGTAGCTAGAGGACAGTAGTGAGTCTCCACTGAGGTGGCTAGGGGTACTGGATTCTCCGAGGCTGTAGGAAGATCCCAAGTATTGATCTTGGGAGCCCTTGTAGTACACAGGTCCAGAGTTGACATATCCGGAGTAGCGGTTACTGCTACCTCCCAACTGGTATGATGGGATGCCATATGATGTCTGCGGCACCTTGTAGTGGTATCCAAGGTGGCTGACATCAGCCGCCACAACAGCAAGTATCGTCAATGCCTGAAACAAAATGAGAGAGGTTAAATTAAATAACTTAGGAAACTTATGGCCTTTTTGGAGTCAAGAATGTACTAAAGGACGTTAAACTCATTGTACACTTAAAGGATCGAAGTTCATGACTTCCTCTAACACCTTTGTAGTGAAAGGGTGACAGGAGGTTTCTAGTTTAATTACACCCCGTGCAAAAACCTTATAAGATCTGCATTATACATCTTTTGTTTTTTGTGTTTGAAATATGAAGAGATAATTTACCTGATGATTTTACGAAAGAGAATTTATTTATCAGTCATTTGGTAGATGGGTTGAGTATCCTTTCCTTACTACAAATAAACGAAGCTGCGTGAAATATCCAGTATTAGAAAATTACCTACTACCTATTTTGTTTACTAATTCGGCCTGTCTTACTTTCGTAAATTATTTTCGGCGTTTATTTATTCTGGCCAAATGATCCGTTCAATGATACGTTAGCAAAAAGGCGACCGACGACGTTTCTATAATTTGGCTGTATGTATGTTTTTATGTAAGTTCATCGATTTCTTCGTCATTTATGATGGACGACCTATTTGGGTTATGATAATTTTATACCCGATGTATAAAATTAGATTAGATTATTAGGTTCCAAGTTCCAACCCATCGATCCGAATATCGTTGTGATCTCAAGATGAAAATGTTAATTATAGACTTCCACAAATGGAAAAGTTAGTCCTTATCATCTCCTGAGCCACTAACCACCGGTACAAGCACGCTAGAATTAAATTTTGGAGAATTTTGAGAAATTGAGAAAATATTTTATAAGTATTGTTTTATTTGATACCCTTAATTCTTTGTATTTATTTCAAACAAAATTTTAAATCATAGAAGTGAATGTTCTCTATTTGCTTCTTAGTCTTCTTTATTTGAGTATTTATTTCAAATTTTGTAGGTACTTAAAAAACTTAAAGTTCGGAATTAACTATGCCTTTTGTTGGTCTGGTCCGGACGTTGTTCAGCTTTCTTGGTTTGGTTGGTTATCTTGGGATCAATTAGTTTATTATTAATTCATTATCTGTATTAAGAAACATAAATAGACATGAAGTTGTAACAACTTCATTTATTTACGAAACTCTAACTAAAAACTATAAACAAAGTTTGATCAAAGCAACAGCGTTTCTAATGTGAAATAATATTATGCTACTGCTTATTTCTATACTATGTCGTTGGCGCCGCGTCTGCGCTAAGTATTTCGCGCGCAGCTTTATACAGGACAATATGCCTACAGGTGCAGGAATACCTCGCCTTAATATGAAAAAAAAAAACTCGCATTTACTCAAAGACAAAGTACAAAACTAAGGTCTTTTTACCTTTTTTATATCATTCAAAAGATAATCAAGTAATTTACTTTATTTGAGTAGATTTTAGTGGATTTAGATTAGGTTTGAAACTTAAGGTTTTTGTAATTGGGCTTCTAAATTTTGGAATTTAGAAGTATTTCCAAAGCTGTCAATCAGAATAAAATTGATGAGGAGAATTCGTGACATAGCATGCTACAGCCTACAAAACTGGTTCCACCTCAGCTGCAGTTACCAGGAAATGTTGCAATCACGCGTTCCGAAGAAATGCATTTCATTTTATTATTAACCGACTTTGAAAAAAGAGCTCGTATGGTGCCCTCTAAAAGTTTGTTAAAATTATTATTACATAGAGACATAGATAGACATAGATATAGACATAGAGATATAAGACATAGACATAGATATCTCAATGATATTGTGGGCTGGTTGAAAATAAAAGAGTATATTCACTATTCGGAGTCTATAAAATAAATTATAGAATAATGATTTAATATTCAATAACAATTACGAGAGACCGAAAAGTTTGCAGTGAAGAGTTGATGAGTGACTGAATGATTAAAAAAAGAAATTGCTTAATTGCTGAACGTAAATGTGTCACTCTCAACTTCTTGTCAACTACTTTAGCACTTGTCCTTGTGGTGAAGTCTCTGAATAGTGTACCTATGCTAATCCTATAAATTTTGAATCCTTTTAATTTTGCGAATAAAATTCACCTGAAGCAACAATGAAAAAGCAGTACCTACCGAGTTTGTTTTTGGTACGTATTAAACAATGAACTAGCTGATCTGGTTACTTCGTATCACCTACATCTATCAATCTGGGTTTGTTATATATCTTTTCGTCACAATTTTCCTTATTTCATGACCAAATTAACAATCGGTCCCGCCGTTCTTGAGTTTAGCGAGACAAACGAGCAGCAATTATTATTTTTTATATATAATGAATATAAAGTACTAGGACTCTAGACTAGCCGCACGTCTATTAAACAAAACATAAAAAATTACACACTAACATGGGTAGGTCACTGGTTCTCCCCATTTAGCCATATGTAGTGAAGTTTTCTTAAGGATCGCAATTTTTTTTTTAAATATCTTATAGCGTTTGTTCTTCAGCTGGATACGTGATGTTCATCAGGGATCATGTAAAGTCAAAGTCAAAGTCAAAGTATATTTATTGCATAATTACATGTTAAAAAGATGGTACAGTAAAAGTAAAAGATACAATGTAATTTGCCCTTTATGAGCGTGCAATTTTTGGTATGTTTTTGTAGAATTCTAATGGTGAAATAATTTATCAAATCGGTCCAGTTTCGGAGTCAATTCAAACAAACAATTAGATCTTTCCTCTTTATAATATTAGTACCTATAGGTATAGATATATGTAGGTACTGGGTATCAGTTTATACCATTGTGGTCTCAAAGAGAAAGTGTACAAGGTCATCGTATCCATCCATAACAAGCATGCCGCACCGCCGCCAGACATGTGTTGCTCAACCATGGCTTGCCACTTTGGGTCAGCGTACGATGAACTTGAACTTAGCTACTGAGCTTCCGACCATAGGTACCTACTTCGTAAGTAGCTCACAACATATGAACTGAACATTTGCAAGGTAACACCATATTTTATAAATAACTAATGCTGGACATTCCACACAGCATCATCTAGCCCCAAGTTAAGCAGAGCTTGTAATAAGGCACCGTCATTTCTTTAGTTAAATACTTGAAGTTGGTTGATTCTACAGACTAAGCTGAGTAGAGCTTGATTTTGGTATAAAAACCTACTTTATTATTTTGAATACTGTGAGTATTCAAAATAATTTTTATAGGTCGAGTTTACAGTTGATTTACAGATTCTCTAACGAATTAAATTATTGTAGTGTATAGTTTTAATAACTAGGGATACCTATGATGAAATAGTTTTTGATGCCTATGTCATATCTTTATTTCGTATAGGTGGGAAGGAGATGCAAACATAGGGTTTTAGGGCCACTAAGAACAACGACGCAAATAAAAAAAAAAACTTACAGAATTGAATCGAAGTTGGTTTTAACAGGTTCAAAGAAAATAGTTTTCGATTTCCGGCCAATAGTTTTCCCTAATTTATTCATACTGAAAATTATGTACAACGCAAGAAATGCCGACTATCTAATAAAAAAATTGTTAATACTACATAGTTGTAATTGTTGTGTAATGAAATAGTATTTATTTGTTAAGAATAAAGTATCACTAAATTTGACTTGTCGTACAAATATTTAGGATGAATACTGGCATTACCATAGAAAATTATCATAAACGTAAACTGGTAAATAATTTATTAATTCAAAATGAACGGAAAAAAAAGAAATTTGACTTGTCTAAGTGCTTGTTTTGTAAGCCTAAAGAAATAAAGTTATTGAATCTGAATCTGAATCTGCAGAACAACTCCACCGAACTGCGATCCCCAACCCGCATGCCCAGCGTGGGGATTATGGGCAATGACCCCCAAATGATGAGTAATGCATTCTATGGCGCTCATTAGGAGAGGCCTATGTCCAGCAGTGGACTATCATAGGCTGTTGATTTTTTATTATTTACACATTAACAGACCTGTTTTTAAAATCGCCTAGGCTGGGCATTTCTACAAATGAAAATTATAATTATATTATATCACGACAAAACCAGTTTTAACTAGATAGATACCTAAAACTACGTTAGTACTTTAAAGTTATTTTGTGCTAAACCTATTTTGTGCTAATTTATCATATCACCATCAACACAACACAATAACTATAGTGTTTTTTTTTAATCTGAGTCAGTAGGTACGGGGGCACCCGTAAGCAGATACAGATGATTTTTCTTTTTAAACATCAGCTACGTTGGAAAATACATTTAGGCATAAAAAAAAATTGATCAAGCATGAGTAGTGCTATAAATTGATCAAGCATGAGTAGCGCTATAAATTGATCAAGCATGAGTAGCGCTATAAATTGATCAAGCATGATTAGCGCTATAAATTGAATCAAAGTAGTGAAAAACAATTAAAATTGTTGTCTCAACTAGTCAAAGAAGCCGAACTTTAAAGAGAACTTATTACAAAGATAGGTAATGACCTTACCTATCTTTGTAATAAGTTCTCTTTAAAGTTCGGCTTCTTTGACTAGTTGAGACATCAATTTGCAACATGCGTATAATATAATGATCTTGGAGCAAATAATTATTCCAAACTTGGATGGTACCTACGTGGGTGGATATTAGAATTTTAAAGTAATAAAAGCTCATTTATGTACTCAAGTAGAGTTTCTTGTTTGGATTATCAGAAAATAATACCTACCTACGTTAACATTTCAATAATCTTGACGTAACATAATTTTGTTATTTGTGGAATAATTAAATTTGAGGATAATAATAAAACCACACGATCAAATGTCAAGGAACGGCCAGCCATATTAGCTTTGTTGTGATGATGAAGTTGCATTGGAATTCGAAAAACTAATTCCGGGTGATGTTCGAATTCATACGAATATGACTTATGTTATATAATTACCTAAACGATCGAAGTCATCGTTTTTTTTCTTATATTAAATCAGGTTGAATCCAACACTGAATCATTATTTATTATACAAAAAAGTTTGGTTCTAAATTATAAATGACGTACGATAAATGAGAAAAATCATAAGATTATGACGGTCTCTCTGCAAAAAATATACACTACACCCTTGTATAAATTTCAGCACAAACTAAGTAGGTATGTGCATTGTCATATTTTCTAAATCGCAGATTGATACCTACCTACATTAATTACATAACAACGCAAATCACGTGAAAATTCTGCGAAATTGCCAATACAGGATGCATAAACTTAAATGTGATATTTTTGGCGAGTGAATCATTAACAAACCACCTTTATCTGTAGCTGTGGTAGCTTTGTATGTGTGGTAGCTTTTCGTAGAGGAATTGTAGCTTTCTAGACTAGTTAAGTCCTGAATACACCGTACCCGTTTTTATCCTTCTGATTGTCCAACGATCCATTTCGAATACCAATAAACACTTTTCACTATAAATCTATCTACCTTCATTACCTATTGTATCATGCAAAAAATATCGCACATTTATAGTTAACAGAGACCAGTTTAAACTAAATTAGCATGAATTATTATTTTAATAACCGAGATTCGTTTAAACTTGAACAGCGACTGTTTTCATCGTTATTTTAGCATACAAATGGGCTTTACAGAATTTCGTTTGTTAGTTAGAAACATCGTGGAGATAATAATATAAAACCAATAACATACTCGTAACATCAATAAGTAGGTTTTTTACAAACTCGAAAGTATATTCTAATATTGTGAATTAAATCAGGAATTAAGGAATTAAGAAATTGAATCGATCAGCTACAGAAATTTCACGTTTTTCCGGGAAAATTGTGGAAATCTCTTCAAATATAATGACTTTTGTAATAACAATCAAACTTCAATGTGTACATTAATTTAAGGCTATTCTGGTATCATACGGTACCAGAATGGATGTAATATATTCTAAATCTGTTCGGCCTTTTGTGTGTGAAGGTGTAAAAAACATATGTACGAAATAAACAGAACATGGGCTATACTATCTTTGACAACGAATGGAAGAAAGATTTTATTTATTATCAGATTTACTTTGACTAGAAATATTTTATACTATAAATTGTTATCAAATAAGAAATAAGGTGTCATTGATTTTGCTCTACATGTAAATTTTATGAAAGTTGTGTGTTGTTATTCAAATGTAGTTTTACTGTGTGTAAGAAAATACATACTAATTATCAATATAGGTATCTAATTTGGACAATTATTATTCTATTCAAAATAGTACTATTTGAAATTTGCATTAATATGTCAATATGATAAAGTTGGCATCCATTTTTGGGGGTTATTGCCCATAATCCCCACGCTGGGCATGCGGGTTGGGGATCGCAGTTTGGTGTAGTTGTTCTGCAGAAGGCGCTGCTGCCCATAATGCAAATAATGATGCCATCTATGGCGCTCATTAGGGGAGGCCTATGTCCAGCAGTGGACTATCATAGGCTGTTGATGATGATGATGATGATGATGATGATGATAAAGTTGTAATTAATAATGATAAAGTTTATGGTTTTCGTTATGGAATAAGTAAAATCTTTCGCCTTAACAATATTAGTATGGTCACAGATAACATATTGTATGGTTCCTACAGTTTAGCTAATCAATCGATATGCATCGATCGTATTTACCATGCATGCAAGCATTTTCTTTGTTTAGAAGTGCAAAGAAAAATGTGATGTTTCTGTAATTTATTCATAATCATCATCAGCCTATAATAGTCCACTGTTGAACAATAGGCTTGTAATGTATTATTTAGTTATAATTATATTACATGTCTAATTGGATAAAAAAGAAAGAAAGAAAGAAAATAATTTATTTTTAACTTCAATCGATAAACATCACTATTTTTTAGCTAGGTACTACTTACAGCCTAATTATTATGGTTACGGTGAATAACACCGAGGAAATGTCATAATAGTCACCTATACGTTAATGATACAATTAATGATTGAAATTAAAAACTGAGAGCCGGCTCAGCATAAAGCTACGTGCACTGTGAATACACATAACGCTGTTCTTCCGCCGCTTAAAAAGGCTCTTGTGCTATTTTAAAAATAAAATAGAATCTTATTCGAACTTTTAACCAAAATTTTTATGTCTATTAGAATTATTCGAAAGCACGTTTATTTAAAAAATACATAAAAATTAACTCGAGCTTTTAAACGCAATGATTCGCGCATTCATTACATCTGTGGACGCAGACTATGTTCCCAAAATGTAACCACCAAACTATTTAAAAATAAAACATCCTGTTAATAGTTTACTAGCAGTCCGCCCTGGCTTTGCACGGGTATTTAACAAATACCCGTGATACTTTTTAATGCGAAACCCTAATTTTTTGAAAGTATTTCATAGCCTACGTTCATTACAGAAACTTTGGGATTCCAAAGGTGAAAGAATTTTTCAAATCGGTCCAGTAGTTTCGGAGCCTATTCAATTCAAACAATAACATTTTTCCTCTCTAAAATATTAGTATAGATATAGATTTACAATTAAATAAATTATATTTAATATAAAAAAAAAAAATATATTATAAATTATATTTAATATAAATTTACAAAATATATTATAAATTATATTTAATATAAATTTACACATTATACAATATAGTGCATATTTTTTCCTGCAATTGTGTAATTGGATAGCTAAAGAAGCGAATATGTTTTTTTTTTATATAACATGTCGACTAGGGTAATTTTAATGGGTTTTTGTGAGGAATATCCCGAATTATAATAGGTACATTTTTATTTAAAGGATCCTGTTTCAGCCGATTTTGTTGATGGTTATTAAGAATTACACTGTAGGGTCAACAAAATTTGATTTGGATTATTACTTAATAAATTAATATATGAAGACGTAAGATCAAAATAGGGTCAAAATAGTTGCGCATAGCTTCATCCCCTTAAAGGGTCCGGTCAAATCACCGATAACCCTGTATATAATACCTTAATACCCATATGTATTTATAATATATTTTCATTATTTTGCAAAAATAAAAAACTTCGGCTAATATCTTAATTTCGCTGTTTATTAGTTGTGCGGGACATACACATACTACCCTCACGAACAAATATTTTGAGCGACTACAATAACGAAATAATTTTCTAAGCTGGTATACAATTGATGGAGAAATCAGCGGTTAAAAAAACACAGCTGAACCTAGAACTCTTTTTTCAAAGTTTATTAACAAATTGCAAACATGCCTTCGCCATTTGTAAAGATCGCTTAGTAAGTATTTTTTTTGGTTTGATTGCATTGCGAAGTTATTTTTCGACATAATTTTTAATATGGATAGAGAACATAAAAAACAATTTTACGATATTTTTCAAACATTACTTAGTCAGCAGAATACCGATTCACTCAGACCAGGAATAATAAATTCCAGAGAGAATACTAATTTTAAACGAATAGGTATTATTCAAGTAGTTTTTTATCAACTTAGGGAAAATTTACACAAACCTACTAAAACATCGCAATTTTGAAAATAAAAAAAAACCGTTAAAACTAGCCAAGCTTTACAACTAAAAATTTATTATTACGTAATTCTATCGTTATTTTAAAGGAAAATGCTACGTACCCACACAGCTTGCATATTGGTCACTTCCCGACGTTCTCTGAAGGTAGAGCTACCTCGAGTGTCACGCCAGCACCTGTTTCATTCTTTAAATACCAACCGCGGGTCCGGCAACCCGTCTTTGAACCCACAAGGTTATGTCGCCGGGTTCACGAAAAACTGATTATTTACCTACTCGCCGAGCTTTTTACGTAACAGATTATAGAAGAGTAAGTACAGTAATGTGACACGATGAATTTATGAGTGACAGTGGAAAAACCCCGTTGGAGCCTCCTGATGCCAAGGTACTAATTGGAAATAAGGATATATAATATATCTATAATATGAAATAATACAAACAATCTACTTATTGTAGTCTGGAGTTAGCTCAACTGTAAAAACTTGTTCTAATTTGGTTATTTGATTATAATTTTGTATGTTCATAACCCTCAAACATTTAAAGAATAAAATATATTTTATACAATAGACACATTCATTCAGTTCATTTAAAATAAGGCGTAGTTGTAGGCGTAGATGAACATTTTCAGTATAAAAGTTGCTAATTGGTGCACCAAATAAGAAGAAAAAAGAGCTTTTCTCCTTTTCTATAACTACTGGTAATACTACACTTAGGTATATGTATAAAACACTAACCTCTGTGTTAGCTACTCTAGGTAAACATGATATATAGCTATGATATGATCTCGCTTTTCTACTATGGTATAAAAGTACATATTACACATACCGGCTTCATAATCCACTACAAAAAAATAAGGTTCTTTATGTTCATGTATGCTTACAACCATGTACTTACAATGGATGATTTGTATGTATGCAGGTGTGATTTGGAGTAACATTTCCTAACGTGAAGAGAAAGGTTAAATTTGTCCCGCAAAACTTTAAAACCGGAGGAATTAAAATTAAAAAAAGGAATTAATTTTGAAACATTAAATAACACCAATGTCCTACGAACATAATTAAAAACATTTTCAAATTTATGCAATACCACATAATGTATTATTTTTTATTATAGGTAAGTTAATTATCCCAAAGAAAAAAATAATTAATTATAATTATTGTGATAGCTTAAAAATAAATACGTACCCTAAAGATTGTATGTTCTTTCTTTATTCTTTATTTTACACACATCAAAAACATATAATGAAAAAAGGAATTAAAAGGTTATGTATAGGCGAGCTTAACCCTGAAAAGAGTTATGCATACAAAAGACATAAACGCGTTATTCGATTATTTCCTCTAGAACGAACCACCGAACCACTGAGCAATATGTGCCATGGAATCAACTGTAAATAAATATCGGGCTTGTGTCTATACCATAGTACCATTGATTTGTACCATCAATGGTACAAGTGATACTATGTGTCCTTAGTACATAGATACTAGTTTATACCGTGTATTTACTTGTGAAAAAAAAAACAAAATAATAATTTCGTCTTAATTAAGATACTACTACGTTATTTTCACAAGTAAATACATAATATAGTTTAAATATCCATGGCAAAGGTAAAGTTACTTTATTTTTGGAAAAAATCCGTTGTATAGACTTTCTTTCGCGAAATATATGTTTATGATGGTACGGAACTTATCGGGTGCGAATTAACCTGAATTGAATCAGTTTATTTTTTTACTGTGAAAATGAAATCCACTATCCACCCTTATACAGGGTGGCATATTAAGAAGGATCAGTATGGGAAAGTCTGAAATTATAAGACATTATAAGGCTTTCATCTTAGGAACCATGTCATCGATTTTAGTAACAAGTAAAACTGCAAGTTTAATAAACATTTTCCCTAAATACAAGATAAGCAATTGAAAACTATTAAATACCCAACTCGGTCCCTGCTTTCTAGGGTTCCTATGCCCAAAGGGCCAGCAATATCGGGACCCTGCTACAATCTTTTACGCCTCTTATCTCTATCTGTCCGTTTGTCAGCGGGCTGTGTGTCTGACGTGAATTATAAAACGTAGACAGACTGTTGCAATCTTAATTATTATAGTCCATAAACCCCCGCACTCGGGGTAAATTCTTAAGAAATTAATTCTGGTCCCGCCGAAATAGACTTTTTAATAATATTATGTAACTTCCTAGTGGACATTTTCACAGAACTAGGTATTTATTTTGCCACTAAAAAAGCTAACAGATAATAAAAACAAAGTGAATTCGGGTGGGATATACTTTTTTCTGAGTAATATGTACTGTGTATGTGTAACAGCGTTTTCGGTAAACTTTAACCATAGCTGTATCTCTTGCAGCAAGAATTTTAACATGGTGGATATTTTTAAGGCCGCTCTAATTATAAAACAACATAAATATAATAATTAATGGGACCAACGTACGTTTTTTGAGTTTTTAGGCTCTGTCGGAAGACCAGCGTTGGCTGTAACGAGCAGCTCATTCTGAAATTGAGATCGTTTTGTTACCCATTGCAAAAATAAGTTGCTAGTCTATATTAAATGTTTATTAATCACCATGTTTTGTATATACATATGAGTTGGATATAAAAAACTTTATATTGTATTGTATTATGTTATTGTCATTGGCTGGGTTGCTGGCTTACTGGCTTACAAGTGGGTCCCCAAACTCATTTTACCGTATACGTACGAGATGTATTGTGCGAATGCCGGGAGAGGATGATTCGCAACGATGCACTGCAAATTGAATCAATTTGTCGACTGAAAAATACATGTACAACAAAAAACAGCATAAAAACCCTTTTCGAGCATGTACCGGGAATATAAATAAAAGAGAAATTATAGTTATTTACTCAAAAATATTTTTGATAACCATTTTATAATTCTATTGCGTTTGGTATGATTTCCCTACCAAAAACTTTTTTAAACATACTTGGTTTAAACATTTATGGATTGTCCGGCATTATTTATTTATATTATTTTCTTACTGATTCGAAATGCATTTCTATATCCGATCCCAATTATTCTACGCAAATAATGCTGATCCATTAAAATAAATAAAGAAAAATTTTAATAATTTAATTTAAATTGTTTCCAATTTTAATGATATAAAAGAATAACTTTACTCAACTAATATTTACAATAGAAACATAACTGCTAGCTGTCGCAAACAATCTACAGGTAGCTCAACTGAACCATATCAATACTAGTCGGAAGCGTCCACAGAATGCTGGCTCCATTGCCTCGATGTATTGCAACGCTGATGCGCTGCGCCAGATACTCACCAGCTCTCGTGTCTCGTCGCTTCGAGCGTACTTTTTGTATCCTACTACTAATTTATTATGCCCAAAGTTTGTGGTATTGTGAATAAGACCGAAGATCGCGCTAACCATATAAAGTCATTTATTTCATCTATATACTTATACAAAGCACTTAGACACACATACAGGATTAGGTTGAAATTTTGCACATAATATAAGCAGGTCGTTATAGTTGCTTAGGTAATAATACCTTCTAATTAATTTAACTTATTCATTTATTAATTTATTACATTACAAACATTAATTAGTAGACTATAGACAGAAAAACTTATAAAAATCTAAAGAAATTGATTAGTCTATTTATAATTAAGGCTTGAATAGTTCTTTAATCGAATAACGGGAGAAATCAACGAAAATTGCTGAGCCGGAGAGGTCGACTTTGTTTCAAAGAAGTTCGTCAAAACAGATTCGTTTGAGTGAAACTATAAATAATAATCGTTTATTTCAGGCACATAATACAAAATTAAGGACCCATATTATAGACAAAAAAATGATAACAAAAACAAAACACAAAGAATTAAATAGAAACACAGAATATTTAACATGGAGATTCTAAATAGTACCGTGAGCAAAAGGCTACAGGGCCGTCACTTTTTGTTACCGCCCAATTGGACGGATATCCAATTCTGGAAAATTGTATTATTATATACCGTGTCAGAGATAGCCCTAAGTATACTACTACCTGAGCGACTCAGCCTACTCCAGAATGACGCCACCCGAGATAAAGCGTCTTGCATAACATTTTAGTTGCTAATGCTATTCTTACCTATATTCAATAAGTAACGGTTTCGTATTCTTCCATAACTTGCCCATGTTGAAAAATCAGGCGCAAAGGTTTAGCCATGACTAGAGATAAGATGTAATTCCCGCCTCGGGACTAATATTTGTACGATCTGCAGATATTCGTTCAGGGGTTCTGGTCGTTTTCTATGTATAGTAAAAAAAATCTATTTATTTAATAATATTGTATTATGTATATCAGTCATCTATACACACAAGCTCTGCTTAGCTTGGGGCTAGATGATGCTGTGTGGATTGTCCAGCATTATTTATTTATTTACTAACCCAATAATACTTCTAAAATGTTAAATGTTAATGTTAATGTTAATGTTTAATGTTCAATTTCTGGTGTACAATAAAGCATTTTTGATTTGATTTGATTAATACTTCTAAAATCCTTTATCTACACCTTATGATTCATAGGTTTTCCTTAACGTATGTTAATAAAACAAAGGTTAATGAGTAATTTACTTCATCTATGACCTAGGCATCTAAATAAAGTCTATTAACTAAATTTTATCTTTTGGACCGGTTTGACCATTAATTAATTCAACTGCGGTCAAAGGTCAGAAATTAGGTAAAAAATCATTGGTGCAGATAGATATAAACCAATGATGAGGTGATTTTCGCCACGGCCACGACCACGGCCACGACCACGGCCGTCAGTCACGGCTTGCCAGGTGAATATGACATTGTGTTAAAAATTTCTGCGCAAACATAGATATACTTACTTTCTATTCCTTCACTCATCACCATCAGATGGGAGGGCAGAGTGACACGACCGTGGAGAGGTCAGACGCAGGCGTTGTTCCTGCGCTCTCCGGGGTACGCGGTTTAAGCACGGCCCCTTGCTGACTCTGGGCTGTGTTCTTTTCAAGAAAAGTCACAATAACATTTTTTCCAGTGATACCTTGAGGCAAAGCATATAAACTACAGATTAGGTGATATAAAAATTAACCAGATTTTTATGTTTTTATCAGAATGAATAAAAATAAAGTCTTATATTATAATTTTAATAGTTTTTGAACATAATTTTAATATTAAGTTGATTGTTATGCCAGTTTTGTGTAATATCATTGCCTTGATTAGTTGCCTTGATTTATGCCAATGTTGCGGCTACCTATAATTTAGAGAGCAGAAGACCTAGCCGTGTTTTTATGAATAGATTTTCCACCGACTTCTAAAGGGCGGATGTGATATGTAAATAAATATAAGTGAATGTTTTTAGTGCGGTAGCATATACGTAAGTATATGTTTCATACATTGCAAACCTCTGTCGCGCGGTGGGCGAAGGTCCGCCTACGCTCGAGGTTGCGGGTTCGATTCACGCCTCGGGACGGGACAAATATGTGTTCAGGGTGTTCTGGTCGCTTTCTAGGTATAATAGGTATAATCTTCTAGGTATAATAAAAAGTTATTTTTTTTACACAAAGGATCGTAATTATATAATGTAAATAATGTTAGTACCGACGCCGCCCGCGCCGTTTGGCAACATTTATTACAAACTCATAAATAGCTACATAAGGTGGTTCCATAAAAGTTCAATAATAAAGGATCAACTATTTGTTACAAATAGGTAGGTATTAAAAAGAACTGTCAATTTTCCGGAATTTTCAGACTATTATACGAGTTTTAGTAAAACAGCTTTCTCATAAATTGGGACCATGACTCATTTTCAAATTAATCAAATTATATTTTGACCACCTTTATGGTCTCCGGTTCGATTCCCGCTTCGGGACAAATGTTTGTACAATCAGCAGATATTTGTTCCGCGTGTTCTGGCCGTTTCTATGTATAATAAAAAAAAACATATAATAAATTACATTAATTATTTCAGTCATCTAGTACCCACAGAACAAACTCTGCTTAAGTTGGGGCTAGATGATGCTGTGTGGACTGTCCAGCATTATTTATTTATAAATATTATTTCACGACAACCGGTCATGAACTTTATTGCGTAACTATTGTTTTTTTAAACCAATGGATGGGGAACAAGACAGGGCGCTATAGCGCCCATTATAGGAGGCCTTTGTCCAGCAGTGATCTTACATAGGCTGATGATGATGATGATAGATGTGGAAAGGTTGGATGGAGCTAAGGACGGTTTCTGCTTTAGGTCCAATAGAAAATATCTATTAACCTTTTACGTAACTAACAACATCTTAACAGTTTTTAAAATATTAAACGAATTTTATGGGCATAGTTATGCAGAAGCCGAGTAACCTCAAATTTCGAAAATATAACTTTTAATGTAGTGTACAAAGGCCAGTGTTCTCTACAAAAAAGATTCAAAAACATATTCTTATAAATAACAATGCTGAGATATGCAACTGTTAAATGTGACTATCGGCCAAATTTATATATTTTTTTGTCAAAAGCGGTGCTGAAGCCACTTTTCGGTTTTTTCAAGATGGTCAGCTTCTGTATGAATGCTCCCATGTAGGTATTATGGAAATATATAGCAGGTTTTCAAATTGCAAATTCCTACATTTATTTAACTAATCATGGTGATTGTTTTTTATTATTATACCTTTTGAATATGAAACTAATGAATACTTCATCGATAGGATTAAACTTTACTCTCTACTATAAGTCTCCTTGGAATTCGTGTAGCTGTGTACGTCTTTGTTATTCTCCTAGCATTACTGTCTCTTAGTTTACTTACGAAATTTTATCAATCTATTTTCTTTGAATTGCTTTATTACGTACCTATATTAGTATGTAAGAAAAAAATTAAAACGTTTTGTCCCTTTTTTTTTTGTTATCTGTCTTGCATAGTTTTAGAGTGATTAGGTATAGGTGCATGCTGTGTCGGCCTGTAAGAGGTTGGCACTTAGCTTTACTTATTTAGTGCACTAGCTGTAGGCTAACGTAACTAACAACATTTAACTAATACATGATGATTGTTTTTTATTATTATACCTTTTGAATATGAAACTAATGAATACTTCATCGATAGGATTAAACTTTAGTCTCTACTATAAAAGTCTCCTGGGAATTCGTGTAGCTGTGTACGTCTTTGTTATTCTCCTAGCATTACTGTCTCTTAGTTTACTTACGAAATTTTATCAATCTATTTTCTTTGAATTGCTTTATTACGTACCTATACACGGTGTAACAAAATATGTGTACTAAGCCGAAGGGGGAGGTTTCAGACCCCAATGGTGATCAGTTGTGGGGGGTTGAAAATTAAAAATTCCTATTTTAATTATACTTTTTTTTTATTTTTTTCCCCTCTTATTTCCTTCCTGCAGTTAGGTAGGTATTTATCTTCGTAGAGTTCTGCTATGGCGGGGCGGGAGACTACCTAATCTATCTATCTAGCTATCTATTACTCTACATCTATGCCCATACTGACGTCATTGTCAGGTACAAGAAACCGCTGCCTTTAGGGTTGTCACTTCGTAAAAAATCAGCTGTCCATGTTGAAACTTTGATGCAGTTTTTTCCAAAATACCGATCGAAATTCGAAAAGTCATGGAACAAAAGTTGGTCCCCTGGGGGGTGAAAATTCACCCCCTTTCGCTTAGTACACATATTTTGTTACACCTTGTATCTTAGTAGGTATGTAAGAAAAAAATTTAAACGTTTTGTCCTTTTTTTTTGTTATCTGTTGCATAGTTTTAGAGTGATTAGGTATAGGTGCATGCTGTGTCGGCCTGTAAGAGGTTGGCACTTAGCTTTACTTATTTGGTGCACTAGCTGTAGGCTAACATAATTGTTAAAATAACCAGTTAAATTTAAAAAAAAATTGTAGTTATCGTATTTTATTAAGTGTAAATTTTGGATTGTCCCCCCGGGACTTGAACCTGGCATCTTTCCCCAGTACGGGAAACGATAACCACTTTTGGGATGTTATTTAATTTCCTTGAGATTACCCCGACTGCGAGGGCTTACACACTATCATAACAAAAGTCATGGCATAAAGATTATTTTTCAAAATTTAATTTTCCAATTCTCCTAATACATTATTTTACATCATTAATATTATAATACTTACACCTTGTTTAGAAGAAACCCATTTATTTTTAGGATTATCAAAACTAGTTTTAAGTCCGGTAACTGATGTTGTCATCCTGCCTGTGGAGATCTACCTAAACTGGTAACAAAATCTCAGTTAGGTAAGTGCTTAGTCCCGCGAAGTGGCGCTCCGCTATCTAAAAGAATTACTATTTATAAACAGTTATTATAAATGTTTTTATCGTCCTATAATTCCTCCTAGTAGAGCAGTACATAAAGACGACTTATGAGCACAATTATCTCAACGCTGCCTAACTTTAATATGAAAAGAGTACTTCGCTTAACGAAAAGAGTAGAGCCCTTACTAAGTATATATTACCTACTCTCTATATAAATAATGTACAATTAGGTCATATTATATGTCTATAAACATAATTTTTTTGTTTCTACATAACACAAGACAATTTAATATGTTTTTATAAATAAAGTATAATTACACTATAAACATAGATACAATACGTTGAAAAAGTAATTAATAATATATGACTAATATTATCTAACTAAATAGTTTGCCTAATTTAATTATAACAACGAATCTAAAATATACCAAACCTAAGGCTGGAACGTAAGGACTATGAACCTAAAGCATAAAAAATTTAGTTTAAGTTTAAGAAGCAATAAGTATTTTACAGATGAAGAAAACGAAAAACCAAAACTTTAATGTTTTCTATAAGTACACACAACAGAACTGGTAAAACCTAAGCGATGATCTGGGCAGGTTGGTAATTCTACCTACTTGGACTCCTGGATGACAGTTAAAACGCCTAGATTAACTAGGCAAAAAACTATCATTTCTGGACTCCTCTTTAATGTCTACGCTTAGAAATAGAATCTAAAAACTACTACAAAAAAGGCAGTAGGCCCTTTTGAGTATCAGTTTTTGTAAACCTAAAAATATATTTAATATTTTATTCAAGCAAGGCGCTACCGCGCTTTATGAGGTGACGTGTTAGTCGTTTATAGGCATAGACAGTAAAGGTACCTCTTACTACCTGGCGAAATCATCTGGAGAATTGGCGCAACTCCCATGGGACGAGTCAAGTCATCGTCAGACTCGGGCCTCTTACCACCGACACGCATCAGACCATTCGGTTCGAGAATCGCTGGTACGTTAGCGGTGACAAAGGCCGGCGAATAAGTCGTTGCGACTGATATGGCGAGATATTCGACCGGCAGCCCCAGTACACGATAACTCGTGATGACCAAGCTATTCAACAGTAATACCGCACTGGCATAGATGAGGCGCGCAACACCTTGCAATCGGAATATGACGAGATCCAATAAAGTGCTAGTGTTATTTGAAGAAAGTGCTTACAACCAATGTCCTGACTCCCATTTAGAATCGGCCAGGAGACGGGCACGATCTGCTGAGCTGGAGCAGGTTTGTGTCAAACGATTCCGTGTTCAACCCACCCAAGGCCCGTCCCATTGCGGTCGCAACATGGGGGAGCAGCATCAGGGCAAGTACAAGGCGCTCGAGCTTCGTCCTAATACGAAATATCGAATGAAATTCCAGGCGGGGTTGTTAAATAACAGAAGAATCCACTATATATATTTATTAATGGTGGAAATTTTGCTGGTTTGATTGTTATTTTAGTAGTTTTATTTTTTTTCCCAATTAAAATAAAGCGGTCTTAAATAAAAATATGGAAAATATTCGCAAGAGTATTCGACATTAGACATCGTAAAACGACCACTTTTTCGTCGCACAGTTAGGCTTACTGCGACAAAAATATGGAAAATATTCGCAAGAGTATTAAACAACTACAAAATCACATTGATCGTCAGTTTCTTTATCACCCAACGTGTTCCGGTGCATAGTTTTGATTGGTTAGGTTACGAAGCATGAGTAGCCAACCTTTAGTAGTAAATTATGCGGTGTTAATCCAGGCTCATCAAGGGAGTTTAAAATTCAATTGGATAGCTGGTGACTTCATCTTCGTTTGTGATACTATCATTGATTTGAATGAATGCAGTGATACAAATCAATACTTGAAGAAATGCTTCTTGTGCGTCGAACAGTCGAACATTGTCTTGTTGTTGCTGTGTGAGTTTTTTCGACGGTTTCCCATTGCTAATCGTGCCGTAGTTTATTCATTACAAATACTAAATAAATCTTTTAGTCATATTTAGTCTGGTAAACCGTCTACTTTGGTGTTTCACTGTGCCATCTGACTGAATTTAAACAAAATAAATTTGGAAAAAGTACGTGTAGGTAGTAAGGGGAACTTAAACCAAATGTCTTGGGTCGAACGGAGCAAAATACCTATTGGGTAGGTATCTTGGGTTGAACGGGGCACTCGTTACAGCCTGCCTCACATTGCTATTGTGATTGAAGCACGAAGTCGGACTATACTAACGCGACGCTCTTCACGGGCTTTCGTGTTCTTCTTCCGTGGTTTCATTCGCCATGTTTCGAGTCTTAATTAAAGGAAATACAAAAGGGGGAAGATTTGATCTTCTTGGTTGCAGCATTGTCAATAGTATAAATCAAAGTTGCTTCCCGCTGTCTGTCTGTTTGTCCCTATGTATGCTGAGATTTTGATGCGTTTTTTTTAAAGATATAGTGATTCAAGAAGAAGAATTTTGTATCAGCATTGGACTTGTGCGAAGCAGGAGCGGGTCGCTAGTTAATAATAAAATGGACACTACACACAACAACATTTATTACTTTGAAAAATGGGGATTCCCTGGTACTCCTAGCTTTAGTAATTTTCACTTTCTAGTGAATCCCCAAGCAAGCGTGACAATCACAATATTTGACAAAAGTTGACTGATTCATTATTACATAAATAAATTACAATAATAAATAATGGCGGACAATCCACGCAGCATCATCTAGTCCCAAGCTAAGCAGAGCTTGTTATGGGTACCAGATGACCGATATACATCACTAGCGGTCCGCCCCGGCTTCGCACGGGTATTAAACAAACATTCAGAAATTATACACACTAACACGATGGGTTTCACAGTTTTCATACGGATCCCTTACTTTTTTTTAGCAGCATTGAGGTTTTTGACATTGACTCGACACTCCATAACTGACACTGGCCGTAGAGAAAAAGCAAGCAGCGGAGCCATAATAGAACAAGTACGACAAGTGCGAGTGTAACTCGCGCGCCGAGGGTTTTGAACTTTTGTCGTTTAGGTAGGTACGTATATTGACGACCTGTTGGCGCGGTGGGCTTACAACGCAGGAGGTTGCGGTTGATTCCCGCCTCGGGACTAATATTTGTACGATCTGCAGATTATTTGTTCGGGTGTTCTAGTCCTTTTCTAGTTACACAAAAATAAATCATCTAATGTGATACTTATACTTTATTAAGTATAACAGCTATCGTAATAGTACCAATTACACAAGCTTTGCTTAGCTTGTGGGTAAATGTGTGGATTATCCAGGATACATTACTCTTATATTTTTTTGGAGCACGGTGGAATTCATTAATTCAATAATCTTATTACCTAAATATTCTTCGAGTGCAGTGGAATACATTGAGTATGGACTTTGAAATTTTGAGAACAACGGTTTTGGGGTGCTGTGGAACTACTATTACAGTTACTACAGAGATTAGTGGGTAGGTAAGTGGGTTGGTACCTACAATTCTTTTTTCGACTTTTTCAACGTATTTCACTAAGTATGAAACTTAGACGATTCTCAAAACCTGTTTTGAATTGTCGAAATCCATACCTCTGATTTGATATTGCTCTCAATGAAATAGCCCCCATTGTATGAAAATTAGTTTTTTGACCATATTTCAAAAAGTATTGTTTTTACAGACTTCTCTATATTTTTCCTATAAAATATAGATCTATATCTACAAACGCATAGTACATTTTACATCGATCACTCTGCAATCTTCGGAGATAGGGGGGAGGGGATTGGTCAATTTTTGACCTTTTTCAAAATATTTTAAAAAGTATAAAATCTACAAAAATTTCCAAAACTATTTTAAATCTACAAACCAATACCTTTCATTTGATACCACTTTCGACTCTGTAGGTCCCATTTAAAATTACGATTTCAAAATTTGTATACCTACTTAAAATCTCATTTTGATTTTTCATTTATTTTTCTTTAAATCTGTGCGGACGCACAAAATGTATTAACATTTCAAATTTTAAGTCAATAGCGTAGTTTCTGAGATATTAAGGATTCAAAACACAAAACAGAATCAAAGTGATCCCATAAGGGTTTTGAAACCGATGTCAAAACCCTAAAAAGAGGTTGAATATATAGCGCACGGTTTAACCTATGCTTTAACTATTGGATTTTTCATGCGGATCCTTAACTTTGTTGAAAATATTATGTATGTACCCTATGTTCATCACGAAATATTTGGCATTCAAATGGTGAAATAATTTTTCAAATCGGTCCATTAGTTTCGGAGCTTATTCAATTCAAACAAACAGTCAAATCTTTCCTCTTTACAATATTATATATTAGTATAGATATAAATAGATATAATATTAATATTTTAATACGTACCTATTATAATAATAGGTACTTGTGTTCCTAAGTGTTTATCCCCTTACAAAATGAAATTAGCTCTTTCTCTTAGCCTGTATATACATACATACGTTTATCCGATACACAGGGCGTCCCGTCCCACAGGTATGCGAAATGGAGGGAAAGTACCTTAAATATTGTACAATGGAAGATTTTACTTAAAGAAGATATTATTTTAATTTCAAAATAAAAATTAAACTGCATTCATAGATTTTTGAATAGTTACATGGGTGAACCGGGAATCGAACCCGTTACACGAGAAAAGTAATAACCCTGCAGTTTTATCATACCGATCTTCATCATCAGGATTTTTTTTATTCAATAACATGGTATGGTATCAGAAATAAAAGGAAGACCATAAAGCCGCGTTGCGATGGACAAATAATTTACACGTCTTTCGGCTCAGAATACGGCTTGATTTGTTGCATACAACTACTAATTATTACCTCTTTATCATTTTATAATGCACTTAAATAGTGAAATTATGCTTATTTCTCAAGTGGTTATTTATTAGTAATAGATACTTATAATAGGTTAGTCCATACGGCAATGTCAGCATCAAATTTTTCTGAACAAATGATGAACAATATTTCATATCAAATGTTAAATTTCTTGTCTTCCTTTTATTTCTGACTCTATGTTATTTAGCAAAAAATAATCCTTATGATTATGATGAATCCTTTCGCTCGGTATGATAAAACTACAGGGTAATTATGTTTCTCGTGTAATGGGTTATATTCCAGGTTCAACCAAGTAAAATTTTTTTTTTTTTTATAAATGACGTTTAAATTCTTTTTTAAATTAAAATAATATCTTTTCAGTAAAATATTCCATCCACAATACTTAAGTTACTTCCCCTTCATGTGGGATACCTGTGGGACGCCCTGTATATCGGATATATGTATATAAAATATCAGATTTTTGACATTAACTATAACAATCAGAATTTTTTAACCCTTCATATAACAATACCTACTCGTAGACAAACACATCATACCGTCAACTTGAATTTCAACGTTTTGCGTTATTTTCAAACAAAACAACCATAGACAACTAGACGTGCGCTGTCAGTTGCGTTTTGTTACTCATGAACGGCTAGATTACATATTGTTTATATTTATGTCTATATTTTTTATTGATAATATTATCCTTTTTACAAATTACCTATACTATTCCGGACTAAGATAAATAAAAAAAAATATCATAAAAATTGGTCCATCCTCCTTTTATTAAAAATGGTGTTACTAACACGACTTTGTTTTTTAAAGATGTTTCATATCTACAGTTAAACAAGAGTATGTAGTTAAGTAAGTAGATTATGAGCTACCTTTACAATCTGTACATTGTTAGTTACAGTCTGCAATTAGCAATTTTTTTTTTAATTGTAAATATTAGTTCATATTAAATTATTATTTTCTTTGTTAATAAAGATTCCTTATATAAAAGTTAAATACTTAAAGTTAAGTTAAAAACGAAAGAACATTATATTCCGGTCTTGGACAAAAAAATTATACCCTTAAGCTACATAGGTTAGGTACCTACTAGATACTCTGTGCTAACATTAGTAGCCATACCTAATACTCATTTACCGTATACTTAGGTACTAAAAATATAATAAATAACTTAATAATAAAAAAAATACTAAATAAACCCTATTTCTTTTCCGCTTGATAGAGTTATTGGTGATTGGATGAAAGTCTAAAGCGAACTCGAAATAACCCATCAGAGATAAGGGGTTCATCTTTATCAACACAAACTTGGCCCGATGATAAGGTCATATAGTATTTATAGTTATGAATACAAATTGGATACGTGAGTACATAATTGAATACATTCCTGAGTACTGCGTTTAAGGCTGATGATGTGCCCAGCGCCGGATGGGGTCTAGAATAGTACCTACTCAACATAAAGTGCAAAACCTGGGCTAGGAACAGCATTAAATATATTCCAAAAAAACAAATATTACGGCGGGACTTGAACCCGCGACCGGAGGGCGAGGGAAGGTCGACATTTTTTGGCACAATATTGAATTTCCTAGAGATTAACCCGAGTGCGCACTACCTATACTAGGATTCTATACCTATATTATAATGAAAATACCTATACATACTTATATTATAATGAGGAAAGATTTGAGTGTTTCTTTCTGCGAAACTACTGGACCGATTTGAAAAATTATTTCACCATTAGAATCTTACATTACCTGTTTCTGTTCCTGATAAACATAGGCTATAGAAATATTCCAGAAGTTAGGGATCCGTATAAAACTTCAAAACCCAACGTGAAAATGTACTTACAAATAATAATTTATTTAAAAATAATATTTTTTTTGTCAGAACATAGAGGAAATGATAAAATATAAAAATAAACCATAAACTAAGAGGAAAACTGTTTTGTTCATTGTTTTACTTTACTTATATCTAACGCCACGCAATCTTATGTTT